>CM077203.1:23735981-24000981 GCA_039654625.1 Rhinogobio ventralis | reverse complement strand
AGACAGACAGACAGACAGACAGATAGAGAGACAGACAGACAGACAGATAGATATTTTATAATTCAGTAGATAATGAATTTAATCTTTTATATTGTAAAAATATATACATTTAAAATGAAGACATGCACAGTTTTCTCAAAGCTGCAGCAGCCTTGAAACCAGCTTATGCTGGCCGAGGGTTTGAAGTCAAGGTGAGTTAATATTCTTCATATTCCTTGAGTCTATGAATGTTCAAAGTGAGAGCTGCACAGACTTTCTTTTAATATGACGATTCTTTGTGAGGAAATATTGAACAGATCTGCTTTGAAATGCAGAGTTTTCTGCTTTAAATCAGGCAGTTATCAAACAGAGTCCGTTGAGGCAGGAGCTTTCAAATGAATCTCCACATGCTCCTTGGCCACAGGGCTGGGATAGCCTACCTGGCGCTTAGCCATTGTGACCAAAAACACTACAGGAAAAGGTTTTGGAAAATATGATAGAATGCTTAACCCTCAGAGATCCAGTGAAGAAAAATGTTTGAAGAAATTGAAAATGGCTTTTCACTAAATATGGGTTAAATTACACAGAACTGCAGAAGGTTTGGCAGGGACACATTTACAAATTGAATCTCTCTGCATGCCAAAGTCAAACAATATGGTCACTGCCTAGTGACATCACTGCTGACAGTTTTTATTCGAATTTAGCAATCTTCCAAGAGTATTTGACCTGCAGTATTTTTATCATGTTTAGTGACCAAAAAATTATTAAAAATAAATAATTAATACTGTAAAACTGCATAAATACAAAATGCAAGTTGCATTGGTGGGCCTTGTAATTTACTCAACAGAGCCCATTTAATAAATCATAGATAAATATTCCAAATTATTTTCAATGAAGTCTAATAAAACTTTAAAGAGTCTCAAAGGCTTTCAAAGAAAAGAGTTTTATAGAGGTAAAAACAACTGCACTGTAGGCCAATATAAATATACATTTCAGACACTTTACAAGGGGTCAGTGATGTGTAGGAATATTAAAGGATCATGAAACTTCAGAGAGTGGGAGAAGACTCCTCTGACATGAACATATCAATATTCAGGCTTATAGCTTGCTGGGAAGGATTCTCTAGAAAGTCTAAGTTTATACTTGCACTTCATTAATAACAATGGTGGGATTTTGCAACCTTGAGATTGCATTGTTGCAATGAAGTTTTTTACATTCTTAATATCATTGCCTGGACTTTGAGGGTTAGGGAATTTCAAAACTTTTATCAATGAATAATAATAATGATATATATATACACTATATTGCCAAAAGTTTTGGAATGCCTGCTTTTACATGCACATGAACTTTAATGATATCCCATTCTTAATCCATAGGGTGTAATATGGAGTTGGCCCACCCTTTGCAGCTATAACAGCTTCAACTATTCTGGGAAGGCTTTCCACAAGGTGTAGGAATGTGTTTATGGGAATTTTTGACCATTCTTCTAGAAGCGCATTTGTGAGGTCAGGCACAGATGTTGGACGAGAAGGCCTGGCTCGCAGTCTCCGCTCTAATTCATCCCAAAGGTGTTCTATCGGATTGAGGTCAGGACTCTGTGCAGGCCAGGCAAGTTCCTCTACACCAAACTCACTCATCCATGTCTTTATTAACCTTGCTTTGTGCACTCCTGTCATGTTGGAACAGGAGGGGGCCATCCCCAAACTGTTCCCACAAAGTTGGGAGCATTAAATTGTCCAAAATGTATTGGTATGCTGAAGCATTAAGAGTTCATTTCACTGGAACTAAGGGGCCAAGCCCAAACCCTGAAAAACAACCCCACACCACAATCCCCCCTCCACCAAACTTTACACTTGGCACAATGCAGTCAGGCAAGTACCGTTCTTCTGGCAACCGCCAAACCCAAACTCGTCCATCAGATTGCCAGACAGAGAAGCATAATTCGTCACTCTAAAGAACACGTCTCCTCTGCTCTCGTGCTTTACACCACTGCATCCAACACTTTGCATTGCACTTGGTGATGTAAGGCTTGGATGCAGCTGCCCGGCCATGGAAACCCATTCCATGAAACTCTCTACGCACTGTTCTTGAGCTAATCTGAAGGCCACACGAAGTTTGGAGGTCTGTAGCTATTGACTCTGCAGGAAGTTGGCAACTTCTGCGCACTGTGCACCTCAGCATGCGCTGACCCTGCTCTGTGATTTTACGTGGCCTACCACTTCATGGCTGAGTTGCTGTTGTTCCCAATTGCTTCCACTTTGTTATAATACCACTAGTAGTTGAACGTGGAATATTTAGTAGTGAGAAAATTTCACAAATGGACTTATTGCACAGGTGGCAACCTATCACGATACAACGCTTGAATTCACTGAGCTTCTGAGAGCGACCCATTCATTCACAAATGTTTGTAGAAGCAGTCTGCATGCCCAGTGCTTGATGTTATACATCTGTGTCCATGGAAGTGATTAGAACACCTGAATTCAATTATGGCAATTATGGCAAACATGGCAATATAGTGTATGTGTGTATATATATATATATATATATATATATATATATATATATATATACACTATATAGTGCTATACTGACACAGTGCTGTCAATCAATTAAACAAATTGACAAATTATTTGCAATTTTTTAATATTTTTATATTGTAATAATTTCACAGGTACTCTCCAAATTAATGTAGAAACTACTTAAAGACAGTATATTTTAAATATTTGTTGTTATGGCATCTTTCTATGAATGAAGGCCAGTATCACTGATACAGCTACTGATGTCTCTATGAAATAGATTTTTTTTAAACATTAATGATAGACATTCAACATTACAGTATAACTGAAAGCTATACAGGTGCTGGTCATATAATTAGAATATCATCAAAAAGTTGATTTATTTCACTAATTCCATTCAAAAAAGTGAAACTTGTATATTATATTCATTCATTACACACAGACTGATACATTTCAAATGTTTATTTCTTTTAATTTTGATGATTATACCTGACAACTAAGGAAAATCCCAAATTCAGTATCTCAGAAAATTAGAATATTACTTAAGACCAATACAAAGAAAGGATTTTTAGAAATCTTGGCCAACTGAAAAGTATGAACATGAAAAGTATGAACATGTACAGCACTCAATACTTAGTTGGGGCTCTTTTTGCCTGAATTACTGCAGCAATGCGGCGTGGCATGGAGTCGATCAGTCTGTGGCACTGCTCAGGTGTTATGAGAGCCCAGGTTGCTCTGATAGTGGCCTTCAGCTCTTCTGCATTGTTGGGTCTGGCATATCGAATCTTCCTCTTCACTATACCCCATAGATTTTTTATGGGGTTAAGGTCAGGAGAGTTTGCTGGCCAATTAAGAACAGGGATACCATGGTTCTTAAACCAGGTACTGGTTGCTTTGGCACTGTGTGCAGGTGCCAAGTCCTGTTAGAAAATGAAATCTGCATCTCCATAAAGTTGGTCAGCAGCAGGAAGCATGAAGTGCTCTAAAACTTCCTGGTATATGGCTGTGTTGACCTTGGACCTCAGAAAACACAGTGGATCAATACCAGCAGATGACATGGCACCCCAAACCATCACTGACTGTGGAAACTTTACACTGGACCTCAAGCAACTTGGATTGTGTGCCTCTTCTCTCTTCCTCCAGACTTTGGGACCCTGATTTCCAAAGGAAATGCAAAATTTACTTTTATCAGAGAACATAACTTTGGACCACTCAGCAGCAGTCCAGTCCTTTTTGTCTTTAGCCCAGGCGAGACGCTTCTGACGCTGTCTGTTGTTCAAGAGTGGCTTGACACAAGGAATGCGACAACTGAAACCCATGTCTTGCATATGTCTGTGCGTAGTGGTTCTTGAAGCACTGACTCCAGCTGCAGTCCACTCTTTGTAAATCTCCCCCACATTTTTGAATGGGTTTTGTTTCACAATCCTCTCCAGGGTGCGGTTATCCCTATTGTTTGTACACTTTTTTCTACCACATCTTTTCCTTCCCTTCGCCTCTCTATTAATGTGCTTGGACACAGAGCTCTGTGAACAGCCAGCCTCTTTTGCAATGACCTTTTGTGTCTTGCCCTCCTTGTGCAAGGTGTCAATGGTCGTCTTTTGGACAACTGTCAAGTCAGCAGTCTTCCCCATGATTGTGTAGCCTACAGAACTAGACTGAAAGACCATTTAAAGGCATTTGCAGGTGTTTTGAGTTAATTAACTGATTATAGTGTGGCACCAGGTGTCTTCAATATTGAACCTTTTCACAATATTCAAATTTTCTGAGATACTGAATTTGGGATTTTCCTTAGTTGTCAGTTATAATCATCAAAATTAAAAGAAATAAACATTTGAAATATATCAGTCTGTGTGTAATGAATGAATATAATATACAAGTTTCACTTTTTGAATTGGAATTAGTGAAATAAATCAACTTTTTGATGATATTCTAATTATATGACCAGCACCTGTATAAATTTCAAGATTTATTAGGCTTTAACCTTAAAGACCTAGAACAAACAGGAGAACCTGAAGTTTCTATCTAGCTCATTTGTCCTAATTTTACATTTATTTAGTCTGAGAATGGATTAATAGAAAAATGGCAGCAAATATGTGGTGTTTTTACTGTGAACTCAAACAGAACTTCATAAAATTTGGATTTTTTCCTTTAGAAAGTTAGACTTGGTTGTTTTAGACTTCCAGATGAAATTTTGTCTACATATAACAATCCCTCAGCAAGTTATAGCCATTTATTATATTTTTTTTTTTTTGAGTGAAAACAGGTGTATTTTATTTACTGACAATGTAGATGTGTCCAAAAAAGTTCAGGGAGTAAAGTAAATAGAAAATTGTTATATAATAATAGAACACTGAAGCAAACATTTCTCTTCAGAGAAATATATTTTCATTTGAACATGAACAACAAATGCAAACAATGTAACAACAAGTTGTGACAACAAACCGTGCAATAAAATATACTGAGTGTAAATGAACAAACAGTACAAATAACCTTCTCAAATACAAATTGAGGAAAATATGAGTGAAAATGGTGTAAAACACAAACTACATACAAATAGAGAAATATAGGGTAAACATACCGATTAGTCACATACCAAAGTCTACTTTGAGACATTTTAGTGCACAGGGTATTGGTTTCAGTACAAGAAGTTATGTTAAAATAAAATATTAATCTCTCAAACAATAATATTTCATTTTATTTTAAATGACAAAAGCATTTCAATTAAGATGTGCATCATTAAATGCAAAAAGTCTGGCTGTGCTTAATGGGTACATGTTTGTACCCTTTAAGGACACCCCTGTTGCCATTAAGCTCACAACATGTTTTTTTCTTCTTTTTTTTCTTGTTTATTTGAAACAACATTTTTAAAGAATAATTGTAGAAAGATTAACTTGAAGTGACAACCATCAGTTAATATTTAAAGTCTGTTTCTGAAGTATTTACATAGACGTTCAATGTGGATGAGCTTAAAGGGTCCATGTACTTTTTCGTTCATTCATTATTCCTTTTTTAAACCAGAAATGAAATATGGAAAATGCAGTTTCTTCCTTTTTTATTTTAACACTGATGAATAAAATTAGCAGATACAAGATAATTTTCCATATGCAAGATAATTATTTCATTGAAAATAATATAAATGATATACAACTTGTTTTTTAATATGTAAAAATGCTAAATTTAATTTCTAGTGTTTTGCGTCACGCTGAAGCGCCCTCTAGTGCCTTTTTCCTCTGGCGTCAATAGAATGACTCGCCATCAAGAGCCTAAAAAGATGACACTGATTAATTTGTATTCATTAAATTATTATTATTATTACATTTATATTTTAACCTAAACATGACCATTTCGAAACCTTATAGCCTCTTGTTTAGTGCTCCAACACATTATCGAGTTCCCGCTTGTGGTCTCGATCCCGTCCTTTTGCTTTTTACTCTGTTTTATATGAAAAAAGGCCCAACCGACATACATTTCTGTGACTTTTTTGTCTGGCTGTTAGGTGTTTTATATTGTTTTATGTCCAGAAATTGTTTAGGATTAGGAGTCACTTTATATGCGATAGCCTATGTCTTGCTGTTCAAATTGAAAATATACCAATGATGACAAAATTATACCCCAATATGTAATTTTCATGAAGACAAAATTCCCATTACCCTCTGGCAATCAACAGCATACTGCTGAGACAATGGCAATGTAAACAATGGGGAAGGACAATATTTTTAAGTTAAGTGTGGAAAACGCTGAACGTTTAAGTGCGTTGCCTTCATATTCGGCCTGACCTGCTCGTCTGTATAGCTTTATTGGATATTACTGTCTTAATTTTCTTCATAACTGTATTTTATTTTCTAGGAAAACGCTTAACGTGTTATTAATTGTGTTCATGGGCTCATCTGCTTGTCTGTATATGTTTTATTTATAAGGTGTGTACTAAATTTGCTCCTCCAATACCACTTTTAAGCCGCATTAAGGGTTTATGTTTTTCACGTTAAGCGTTTATAATGTCCCGCTTCGCTGGGTGAGTTTGCCGCCAGCATTCTCTTGGACATGCGGCAGTATCGGACCCCTCGTGAGTGGGAATGGGTTGACTTTTTTTTAACGGGAACAAAAGGGGAGCAATCTCGCCCGTCACCATTTTGGGACAGGTGTTCTACATCTGCAATGCCCATTTCAGTTTTAAAATCAAGCATGTATTATCATGATTTCAGGCTAATCGAAAGTGTGGGAGAAACAGTAGGCCTAATTTACAAAAGGAAACTCTTTTAAATTGACATTTTTTCGACTTTAATCTGTCCATTTTTAATTTTGGTTTAAAAATGCAAAGCGTAATAAACAAAAATCTGAAAAAAAGTCAATATTTTATTTCATGCGCATGAAATTTGTGTATACCGTTTTAATTTAAATTTTGGTATTCAACATAGCATTTAAAAATACAACAACCTTTCGTTTTTTGTTTTTCTCGCCGTGGTTAAAAAAGGAATAATGAATAAACGAAAAAGTACATTGACCTTTTTTTTAAATACATTTTTTTATTAATAAATATTAAATTTATATAATTATTAAATTTAAAAGTACAATTTTGCTAAATAAATAATCTAGGTCATGTATTAAGTTCATACACATTTAAATATGAACAGCTATAATTGAAAATATCTATGAAATTATACTTTTTCTTATTGATGTCACACTGAAGCTGTGGTTTTCATAGTAGTGCACCCTTTAAGCTCACCTTACAATAACATGAAATCTTTAAAAATTACAGCAGTGTGAAACCACAGAACATCAATAAACTGTAAATTTATAATCTAATGGATTTAAAAGTACAAGCCAGTAATACCTGTGAAGTAATATATTAGTGTAGCACACAATCTTATACAGCTAGTAAGCTAACAGTGTTCTGTAGCATCTGCGCTATGTTGCTAAAACTATATTTTGGATCTAACTGTAGTTATTTCCCACATCCAGGTTCCAGGTTATAATATGCAAAAATCTTAAAAATGCACATTTAAGGGGCTCCTCTTTTGGTGAAAGCTTTCAGACAGCTTTCAAAATGGCCACCAGACAGTGTGAACACATGGATACCCATATCTCAGTGTGCAATGGTCTGATTAATTACAGGAGGTATATAGTAACAAACACATCAATTTGTTAAGACATCAAGTAGGATGATAAATATTTTTTTTTCTTTTTATAATCTGAGCTCAAAGATAGTAGTGTGCTTAATGGGTACTTGAGCCTAATAGGTACGTTTACCCTACTGACTTTTGTGTGCTGTGCTATGTGAGAGAGGTGTGTTTATTTTTCGGTTTAATTTCATGCACACACACCCACTTTCACATTGTGTTTTATTTTTTAGAGAAACGTGATTGGTGGTTCAAAAGACCAACCACTATGTTTATTGGTTGATGACAGTTTCAATGAATCTGGGCACGGGGGGTGGGACTAATGATCAACAATCATTTCTGTTTGGCTCAGGGGAACAACCCAAATGCGTTTCCTTGACGAATCAATGCTGCAGATTTTGATGAAAATCCACGCTCACCATGGAGCCTCTGAATGATCAATTGCAAGAAATGTGATACTTCTAAAAAGCTGAGATTATCCTCTTTATGGTGCATTTTACAGCATACAGATTGGATTTAAAAGTTATTAAACATTTTAGAACTATAGTTATTTTTAGCTGCGGGCAGCTGTCTCTGTCTTTAAGGGTTAAAAAAAAAAAGGTTAATTTAAGTGAACTTAACCCTTTTGCACGTACGATCACACCGGTGTGATCAGTCTTGGCTGGTCCCTGGTGCATACGATCACACCGGTGTGATTAGAACGTTCAGTGCATCACATGATCAACTGCTAAATTCAAACGTGCTTTTATCACTTCGATGTTGTTCAGCTTGTGTCTGTTTTTCATCCACATCTCTCTTTTCTTCAAACTCACACTGGTCTGAAGACGGGTTGAAGAAGCAAAGATGCTTTCTGTTTCTTCTCAAATCTCCATTCTCTATGCGGACTATGTAAGATCTCGGTGTTGTGTGTTTACTAACAACCATAGCAGTCTTGTTCCATCCTTTCTCATTGACGAGTAAATACAGTGGGAAGCGCTTGACCAAGGGCTCCAAGACACAAGTAATAGTCATACATCAAAACCCCATCACCAGGACCTCTAAGGGCCTAGTTTATGAATATATGAGGCAGACAGTGGTTACTCCCAGACTAAGTTGGGGATATAACAAGACACATAAGTGCAATAGTTTATGCAGAAAGGACCTGCGATTGAAGCGCAGGGACCTCTAGATTATAAAATCTAACAAATGTGGACGGTGAGGCCCAGCCAGCCACCACACAGATGTCATTAATGGAAATGCCAGGATGACCACGCCCGTGAGGAGGCCATGCCTCTCATGGAGTGTGCTCTGACTCCCAAGGGACATTGAAGGCCCAAGGAGGAGTACGCAAGAGCTATGGTGTCTACTATCCATCTAGATAGTCTAGGCTTTGTGACCGGAAGACCTTTCGTGTGGCCACCAAAGCAAACAAATAGCTGGTTCAGCTCCTGTTTATCCTGAGAAGGAGGAAGGGCGGAGAGAACTACCATCTGCACCCTAAAAGGGGTAGATAGGATTTTTGTAACGTATCCATGTCTAGGTTTCAGGGCGACCTTAGAGTCGTTAGGCCCAAACTCAAGACATAAGGGGCTTGCAGAGAGCGCCTGGGTTGAAGGTCAGCAGTCTGGATAGGTTCAAATGGAGGACTTTTAAGGCCCCTGAGAACCACAGACAGGTCCCAGGTAGGGACCGTGAGGGGACGAGGAGGGTTTAGCCTCCTGGAGCCCTTTAGGAAGCGAACAACAAGGTTGTTTATTCCTAAAGACTGCCTTGCTATAGGAGCGTGTGAAGCTGCTATAGCCGCAACATAGACTTTAAGAGTAGAGGGAGAACGGCCACTATCCATTAAGTCTTGAAGAAATGAGATCTGATGAGTATCTGAGATATGCCACAGTTCAGAGGGTCATCGCCCCGGGTTTTGCACCAGGAGGCGAAGACGGCCCATTTTGAGGCATAGAGGTGTCTCTTAGACGGAGCTCTGGCCTGAGAGATAGTGTTTAAAATGTTCTCAGGGAGGCTTAGAGGCTCCCGTTGAGAAACCACACATGAAGGTCCCACAGTTCAGGCCTGAGGTGCCAAATTGTCCCTCTTGCTTGGGAGAGGAGGTCTTGTCTCAGAGGGATCGGCCATGGCCTCAGGGGTGATAACTGAGACAGCTCCGAGAACCATGGTTGGGTCCTCCAAAGAGGAGCCACCAGGAGAACCTTATGGTCTTCCCTGGTTCGCTTGATCACCTGGGGAATCAGAGCGATCGGGGGAAAAGCATAAAAGAGGAAGCCGGACCAATTGTGGGCCAGCGCATCCCTGGCTTTTGAGAAATATATTGGGCAGTGATAACTGTCTTCTGAGGCAAAGAGGTCAACCTCTGCCTTCCCGAAGACATCCCAAATCTTCTGAACCGAGCGAGGGTGGAGCGACCATTCCTCTGAAGGAAGGTTGCTCCGGGACACATGTCCGCCCCTACGTTCAGTACGCCCTGTATGTGTGCTGCTCTCAGAGAGAGTAGATTGCACTGAGCCCACTCTAGGATGGTTTTCACCTGAGTGACGAGGGGTTTTGAAGAGAGGCCACCCTGGTGATTTATGAAGGACACCACTGTCATGTTGTCTGATCTGACTAAGACGTGGTGCCCCACCTGAAGAGAAAGAAAGACCTGGAGAGCTCGATATACCGCCATAATTTTTAGGCGGTTGATATGTAGCTCGCTTTCCAGGCTGCTCCAAGCCCCGAAGGCTGGGCAGTTGTCGCACAGTGCTCCCCAATCTGTCTTGGAGGTGTCTGTGAAAACAACTTTCCTCTTGTCCATAGCACCTATCGCCACGCCTTGCTTGAACCAGCAAGGGTTCGTCCAAGGGGCCAGGGCTGTGACACATGCCTGGTTCACCTTGAGCGAGTGACAGCCGTGGTGCCAGGCTGAGGGAGAAGAACAAAGAAAAACGCATGTGAACAAAGCTAAAGAATTCTGAGATAACACAATCTAATTTTGAGAAACAACTACTAAACAAAGCAGATAAAAGTTATTTAAAGTTAAATTACTTGTCAAATTGAAAAGTTTTGTGAAAGAGTTTACTGACGGAGAACTCTGACGGACTCAGGTATATTTTTCTAAACTAAATTTATTGAATGGACTGAGGTGTATATAATCTTTATTTTTGCAGTTTTGTGACCCTATTTACAATTTGTTGTGTTCCCTGAAAATAAGTCTTATTTGGTTATATATACATTGTACATTTTGAGGTGAATTCATGTGAATGGTTACTCTAATTTAATCATCTGGGTTAAAATACTGATTTGAGTTTGCATTTGAAGCAAGTGAGTTAAACCACAGTAAAGGCAGGAGTATTATAACCTTAAATCGAAACTAAACTTATTAACAACAAATAGGCATATTTAAATTAGAGAAAACCAATTATTTCAAACCTAAGCCAGAAAATAAAAATAAAAGGGAATTTATCAACCAAAGAGTCAAGTTTTGTTGAAGAATTTATTTTACTTGTTTTTTTGGGTTTATCAATTTCTTTCAAATAAGAACTTGATTATAGTTGATCATATTGTATTTTTTTTTCCTTTTTTTGTTAAGTTTGACATTTAATTTGGTTTATCTTTGTCATTTATTATTTACAGTTCATCATATCAACACTTCAATCAAAAAGAAAAATACATAAAAGCCAATAGAAAAAACCTCAAACTTGTGTGTTGTGTGTGCTTTGCCTCCTTCGAGCTTTGTATCTTCTGATTGGACCATTGATCTGGCTCAGTGTATTGAACAAAAGTCTAGTTACTACCTGTTGGCATTGAGTCAAGCATTCAGCTAATACTGCTTGTGTATACTTCTGACGAGCGGGTGTTACATTTGCGTGAGCTGCTGAATGGCCAGAGCGCGCTCTGGAGTGACTGTGGCCCTCAAAAGGGTTGAGTCTAAAATGATCCCCAGGAACGATACACGTTGGCTGGGGGATAATGAGCTCTTTGCAAAATTGACCCTGAGACCCAAGCACTCTAAGTGGTTGAGGATAACGGATCTGTGGAATATTAGTTCTGTCTCTGACTGGGCCAGAACGAGCCAGTCATCGAGGTATTTTAGAATGCGCACTCCCATCTGTCTCAGAGGGGAGAGAGCTACATCCATGCACTGCGTGAAAGTGCGAGGGGACAGAGATAGACCGAAGGCGAATCTCAAGAACCGCCTGTGATGGGGGGCTATCTGGAAATAAGCATCTTTCAGATCCAGGGTAAAGAACCAGTCTCCCAAGCGTATTTGCGGGAAGATCTGCTTCAGAGTGATCATTCTGAATGAGCGCTTTATTAGGGCCCTGTTCAGATGTCTGAGATCGAGGATGGGTCTTAGACCGCCATCCTTTTTGGGGACGAGGAAGTACCTGCTGTAAAAGCCTGACTCGCTCAGCGCTGGGGGAACTATTTCTATAGCTTCTTTCGCCAGCATGATGTTTACCTCGGAACGCAGGACATGAGCATTCTTGCTTTCACAGAGGTTTCGACCACGCTGTTGAATAATGGGGTTTTCGAGCGAATTGGAGTACATAACCTTGTTTTATTATGTTCAGAACCCAGGCTGACACTCCGGGGATGGCCTGCCAGGCCTCGGCCCTTGTGGCTAGGGGCTGAATTAATACAGGCACTAAGTCGCAGTGAGGGACTGGTGTGCATGTGTGTGATGGAAGAGGAAATTTGCTCTCTTTTTGAGTATGTTTGATTTTTATTTCCACTATAAATTTCGAGCACCCGGAACTGAATGGGGTGGTGGGAAAACTGGGCGAGGCATTTTGGAGAGTGGTCCGGCCGCAGCGGGACTTAGCCTCCTCCTCTTCCTTTCCTGGCCATCAGGCCGGCTTCTGGGCTGCAGGGTCCAAAACTATCTTGGGTCTGGGGCCCAGTCGCACTGGAGGGGGGTGGCGTCTAGCGGAGCGCGAGCGCCGTCTGGGATCGGAGCTCGGCGCTGGTTTGGTGGCTGGCGACTTGTCCCTTGTCATCTGCTGCTGAGCTGGCGCTGGTTTAGGGCGGCTCGGGGCAGAGGAAGTGGAGTGCTTTGGCAAAAAGTGTTGCATGGCTTGGGACGACTTTTGTGGAGGAGATTGGCGAGTCAAGAAAAACGGCCTTATCCGCATCCTTGATCTCGGTTAAGTTCAGCCACAAGTGGCGCTCCAACACTACCATAGAGTGTAAAGCACTCTAAACCGAGCTGTTCAACTGCTTTTGACAGCACATGATAGAGCTCTGAGTCCGCAGACGCTCTGGTGTCAATCAACTCCAAAGACGGCAAGGGGGCGGGGTTTTGCAGCAAGCCCGACCATTCCTCAGCCTCTGACGCCGCTAGAGACATGCTGTCGTCCTGCGGCTGGTTATCAGATCCTCCAAACGAAACCAAGTCACTTGCGACCGCAGAGGGACATTGGTCCGGATGAGAGAAGTGGACGGGAGGAATCTCTTCTTGTGGAGAGAGCGAGTCACGTGGGGGCTGAGCCGACGTGATATCGCCCTCGTCCGAGCGCTGAGATCCTCTGCCGCGCTGTTTGTTTTTTTCTCATGGGTTCCCGGGAGGAAGAAAACGGGAGGGCGCAAGGGGCGGGGTCGCATTCTGAAAAGAACGCTATCCGCGAGCGCAGAGAGGCGAGACTCATACTCTCGCAGTGAGAGCAGGTCGAATCAGTGAGCGCGGCTTCTGCGTGGGACTCGCCCAGACATTGCACGCATTCACTGTGCCCGTCATTAAAGCGCCACAATTTGCAGCAACGTCGCAGAAAATTTGCTCTTTCTCTTAAAGCTCTATTAAAAGGATACACCGAAGTGCACTCGCTCAGCTGCAGGCGGCTCGTGGGCGAAGCACTGATCAGGCTGTCACACAGCAGCGCGAGAACAGGGCTGCTTAAGAGCGGCGATCTGAAGAGAGCGGCGAGCAGGGAGGTGGGCTGATCGACTGCACGAAGGCGAGAAGATCAGCGGCGAGTCCAGTTGCTTGCAGGTGAAGGCGGCTTCAATCTGAGTTCCAACGAAGAGATGTTATCTGCGTCACTGACGGAGAATTAATCGATTTGCCATGGTGAAACGGCCACTTTTATAGCACGAGTCTCCGCCCATTTCAGCGGGCTCGAGCGGGCTCGCTCACCCTGCGCGTGCCACGCCGTCATTGGTTCAATTTCTTTAACTTTTTGAACCAATCGACGTGCAGTATTCACTGCGTGATTGTATAAAGGCTTCAGAATTGGAGAAAAAGGAGTTTTCCCCATAGCGTCTTGTCTTATTTATATTAATAAGACGAACGACGCAGTACTCGTGTAGTATCGCAAGGGAACTTAATAATAATAAATGTATTATGTATAGTGCCTTTAAAAGTTGCTTTCTCAAAGCGCTTTACAACACAAACAAGCACACAAAAAAAACACAGAGTAAATAAACAACAATAAAATCAATTAAAATAAATAAATAGTTTTAAGACGCGTTTTAAAACTTACTAATGAATTTGCTTCCCTGATGTCAGATGGGAGAGAATTCCACAATTTGGGGGCATAAGATAAGAAAGCCCTATCACCCCTAGAGTGAAGCCGAGTTTTAGGAACAACTAAGAGACCACTCTGAGAAGAACGCAGGTTGCGACTAGGCGTGTACGGTGTTAAAAGCTTGGTTAAGTACTGAGGAGCCAGACCATGCAATGCCTTATATGTTAACATAAGAACTTTAAAATCAACACAAAATTTTACTGGTAGCCAATGCAATGATACCAAAACAGGGGTTATATGATCAACAGCCCTAGCCCCACATAAAATTCTAGTTGCCGAGTTTTGCAAATATTGAAGTTTGTTGATACAGGATTTGGAAACTCTAAAATAAATTACAATAGTGTAACCGCAAAAAAACGAACGCATTAATCAACCTTTCGGCAACAGAAAAAGAAAGCATGGAGCGTAAACGTGCAATATTTCTGAGATGAAAGAACGAGGTCTTAACAGTGTTCTGCACAAAAGGCTCAAACAACAGAGTGGAATCAAAAATAACTCCAAGATTTTTCACTTTACTTTGTAACTCCAAGGCAACACCATCAACAGACAAAGCTAAAGAACTAGCAGTGCGCAGTTGATGGGGAGAGCAAGAAACATGACTTTTTTTAGAAGTTTTAGAACTATTCAGACATAGGAAGTTCGTAGACATCCAAATCTTAATCTCTGAAATACAATTTGTCAGATGAGATAAATCCACGTCTTGCCCCAGTTTTGAGTGGATGTAAATCTGGGTATCATCAGCATAAAAATGATAGTTAAGGTCAAGAGATCTTAATAACTGACAGAGTGGAAAAATATAAATGTTAAACAGCAAAGGACCAAGAATTGAGCCCTGGGGGACACCAGTACTAACAGAACCAACATCTGATCTGTGGCCATCCATAAAAACAAAGTGTCTGCGATCAGTAAAATAGGATCTGAACCAATCAAGTGCAGTCTCTGTTACACCAAAAACAGATTAAAGTCGACTTAGTAGTAGTGAATGGTTTCACCAAAGACAGCGTGGTCAATTGATTGCCATTTACGAAACGAAACAGTGTGTAGTTTCTGCCTACTTGAAGCTAATACCTCTAAGTTAAAGAAGATAACAGAATGGTCAGATAGACCAACATCAACAGATTGATCTGGACACCATATCATCATTAGCAATGACTAGGTCTAGTGTATGGCCTTTACAGTGAGTAGGGCAATCAATAAACTGTGTGAAATTATAACAATCCAACAGAGATAAAAAAAAATCCTTGGCCAGAAAACTGGCTTTCTGGTCAACATGAATGTTAAAATCCCCTAAAATCACAACTTTCCTAAATTTAAGACACAGAATTGTCAGCAGATCAGCAAACTCAACAAAAATTCTGTGTTAGGTCTAGTTCTAGATCTGTATACTGTAGCAATAACAGTTCCATGAGGAGTAGATACATTTAAAACAAGACATTCTTGGCCATCCTTGTCTGACATAGTTCACCACCATCTGCAACTCAGGATCAGTCTTTGTAGCTTCACTGACCTCATTAATCCGTGAGCATGCCATCGGCCATGCAGCTCTCGTGGACTTCTCCAGGGCAGTTATGTCATCTATAAGCTCTACTGAATCCAGTTGCGCTAGCGAAGATGGATGTCTTGAAAGGGTATCGGCCACAATCAGTGATTTCCCCGGCACATACTCTGCTTTAGCATTGAACCTCATCAGCCGAAACAAAAGTCGCTTACATCTCAGAGGAACCATGTCAATTTCCTTGCTATTGATGAGCGGAATCAACGGCTTATGATCTGTGTGAATTAGAAAACTGTCCAGTCCATACAAATATTTGGAAAATCTTTCACACGCCCACACCACACCAAGGCATTCCTTTTCAATCTGTGCATATTTTGTTTCGGTGTTGGTCAAAGTACGCAAACAGTAAGCTACAGGCTTCCAATTTCCATCATGCTGCTTTTGTGACAAGTCAAACATAATTTTCAATCTCTGAGACAAATTTTTATCCAGAACACCGATCACCAGTCTGTCTCTTATATTTTCATTTTTAGCTTCTCCAAATGCACATTTCAACCAGTTAATGTAAGCTACGAATGAATTCTTCCACTTTCTCACCTTGCTTTTGAACAATATAATAGGCTAATGAACCCACAATTCAAGCAACCCGCTCCCGAATTGGTGCTAATTCAAAACCAAAACTAAAATGAGCACGGCCGCCCAAAATTCATTCACGGCCGCATTGTCGTTCATTCACGGCCGCACAGTCTTTCACGGTGTGTGTGTACTGGTGCGTTTTCAGTTGATGCCTATGGAAGCTTAACTTTAATAGGAATTCATTGAAAATACTTGCTTTGCTCCGCACCGCACCGTTATGAATGCCCGGCGGCCGTGCGCATTTACATTCTGTGAGTGAGATTCCACCCCCTATGGGCGGGTTGAAAACATGCGGAACTAACTCCTACTACTGGCTGTAGTCTCTAGCCTCTGGCCAAAAAAGCCTGCAATGATGCAAAAGGGTGATATTTGTGTAATCTGAGGCTTTTTTCCAGACATAAAATACATAAATCTCTCGTCTCAGGGGGATATGAGGGGGGAAAGCGCGATCATTCAAATATACTACCGGGTTTCTACTGATACAAAGCTTAATGCTAATCGCTGAAGTAACCCTTTACATTCGCTTGAATGTTTTAAAAGCATTTGCATAAATAAGAGCTAATGTAAAGCTAACCCAAGGATGACAGAAAAAACGGATGCTGCGTTAATTGCGTTAAATATTTTTAACGTTTTAAACTGAAAAAATTTATTGCATGTGTTAACGCGCTAATTGTGACAGCACTAATATATATATGTTTTAAAACAAACACAATATTGTCAAACATTATTCTTGTAAAATGACAGAAAAGTTTTAAAACTCTTACTGCTATGGAATGTGACTATAACAACAATATGCTTCTTAAGCCTATTAATCTCAATTCATATTTTCGAATGCCCTATTAATAACCTCTGCCGGTGAGGCTCATAGGAAGATTATTACATCTTACATTATGCATCTGTGTAAACACTTATTCATTAGAGTGAAAAACATTAATTACCCCTGAGGAAACATTACATGGAACATTTATTTTAATCAGAGCATGTGGTTTGCAAAAAGAATTAGATATTAAAACCACCTGCACTCAACAACAATACGATTCCCTAGGTGTACTGTATGACTATCAACTGTCATGTGTCAGCACTTCAAAAACCAGCAAAAAAAACGCGTATCCACATTTTCTTTCACCTTAAACAAAATGTGCACCACAAGGTTGATTCACTAAATGCTTCAAAATAAGAAGTTTTTGCCAGTGTTCCCCTTGTTAGTCATAGGAAATGCATGACTGACTTCTGCATGAGCTGAATGATTATATTGGTAATAAAATAAATATATAAGAATATAAGAGGGCTGGTGGAAGTAAACTAAGCTAGTACAGCTTGTATAACTTAACTTGAAGATGCATTTCTCACCATTGAGGTCGCATTCAAAGTTGGCAGTCTTCAAGGAAATACTCAATCTTATATTAGACAATTCATTGTAATACCAGCTCTGAACTGGAATGGAAAAGAAATCTAGTATCATCCTAGCATTATGCCATTACATAAAAAGTCAGTGGTTTATCTAAGGGGTTGACAGCATAAGAGGCACCAAGGTTTCGCCCTTGATTTTTATGTTGTGTTCTGTGAGGCTGAATTAGGTGGCTTCACAGCATGATGGAATTGGAAGGGACTGGAGTGGAGGGCTGCAGAGGCAACTGAAGGGAAAGGGATTATAAATGGCAGAGAAATTAAATTTTCGGCCTTCTCTCCAACTGAAGCCACCATCTGCCACTTATTTGACAATTTCAGATTGAATTAAAGAGAATCTCTTTTTGTAATTCACAGCCGAGGAGAGCTGATGCACGAAAAAAAAAAAAAAAAAAAACTATGCTAGAGAGATCTAATGGCAGCACCATTACACCCATTGTTTAACCAGAGCGAGGAGGCAAGGTTTAATCAGAGCAAATCTGAATGAAAGACATGGACATCCACAGCATGATATACAATTACATTCATAAACACGTCCAAAAACTGAGGCAAGAGGGAATAATGGAACGTTTGATTCATTGTGTGAAGGAACAGCTCAGTGTGACTCTAATGGCAGCCTCAAGCTTGGTGGACATCTTTCCATTAGATGAAACTTAACAAACTCACTACTCTCTGTATTATAATTAAAGGATTAGTTCACTTCAAAATTAACATTTTTGCAAAAAAAGGTAAAACAACCATGTCGGACGAAGTTGGAGATGGAGGTTTTTTTTGGTAAAGGGCGTTTGTATTAGTCTTCGCACGTTCGATTGGGGCGGTACTTCCGCCTACATCTAGCGTGACCTTTCCGACGTGATTACGCAATCTGTGGTGCGTCGCAGAGCAAGGCAAGATAAGCAATTTAGGTCAAAAAGTATATTATTTTTTTTTTTTTTTTGGCTTCGCTTAGATAAGAACCTATTCCTCAGCTGGAAAGCCCTTTAAAGCTGCATTGATTTAGGTCTATTTAAGTCTATTATGTGGAGAAAAAATCTGGAATGCTTTCCCTTAAAAAACTTAATTTCTTTTCAACTGAAGAAAGAAAGACACGAACACCTTGAATGAGATGGGGGTGAGTAAAATATCAGGAAAGTTTCATTTTGAAGTGAACTAATCCTTTAAGCAATACCACACGGTTGTTCACAATATTCAAAAAGATTTTCGAGTGTGATCTTGCTTTTATACAATGGTTCACTGAAGCTTTACAATCTCAATGAGTCCTGTACTACAGAAGCAGGTATATTTGTCATATTTGTCAAAAATTGGGCCAACATAAAAAAATCAACCCAGGCTTATTGGAAAAACGCTTGTCAAAATGATATTAAGTTGCTTCTTGAATTTTACAGTATTGGGTAAGTGTCATGATTTTTATGCTATTTCCTGTTCTGCGCCATGTTTTGTAGTCCTTTGTAGTTTTTCTTGTTGATTAGTTCTTTGATTGTTCCCAGGTGTGTCTTATCCCTTGTATATTAAAACCCCATGCTGTGGTCGAAATCGCCCCCTATACCCTCATTCACTATTCCCTACATTAGTCCACTAATATAGTCCACTTGAAGGAGTGTATGAAAACGCACTCAGTGCGTTGGAAGGGCTGCCGCTTTTTCATAGTTTGTGTTTGCTATAATAATCATTTGAAAGCTTCAGTAGTAATGAAATATTTATCTTAAACTCTGCCATGGAAACTAGCGTAATTAAACAATTTAATAATCAACTAAAAAGGAATTTCTACCCGTATGATATTACTCTGGACCAGCACGGTTTGGAGAATTGATGGTTGATTGATTCAGCTGCGGACGGCATCTCCTGGCGAGATGCAGGAATTCATTCAGCGTGCGACTCTCACAGTGCATTATGGGTATTTTCTAACCATTGAGCGTACATCAGTTGTACACTCGTTATTGCGGTGCATTGTGGGATTGAATGAGTGCACTCAATTACGTCCACTATTTCGGACACAACTAAAAATGTCTGTCCCCTCAAATAGTTCCCTATTTAAGGGTATAGGGGGCAATTTCGGACACAGCCCCAGTGTTTCTTGTGTTCCTTGTTGAGTCTTGTCCTCTTTGCTGTGGATGTTATTGAGCTTGTAGAAGTTTAGCTCTTGCGTTCTTCTGAACATCTCGTGCTGCCATTGCCCGATGTCATTTCTGTCTCTCTTTTAAATGCCTATTTCCCGAGTGCTAGGGTACAGTGACTGGCTGTTTTAAAATATAACTATCGTAACAAAATAACCCAGGCAGTCTCATCTATGAGACGTTTAGGCCTTCATACTGACAGCTGGGCTCATAGCTTGCAGGTTTGCTTAGTGGCCTACCAGGCACGTTTGGTGTGCTCATTCTGTTCCTGTTTCTCTGCTTCTCGTGTTTAATCAGTTTACGTTTATTTTTTTGTTAATAAAATAACTGCATTTTGATCCAGCTCTCCCTTGTTTTTTGAGTTCACCTAATCATTACATACAAAAAATAAACATAAACAAATTTAAACACAAGGAACAGGAACAGAATGAGCACACCAAACTGCACGAAAATAATCTGATCTGGGGGTATTGAGAGTGGCATTTTGAGTTTTGAGGTTTGGACTAGGGTCATTGGGCTAGTTTTGTTACTCAGATTCCAGCCTTTAATCATGATTTGTGAAAAGGAATAAAAGTTGTTGGTATTGTACTGCTATAGTGTTCATTTCACCTGTAAATTGCAGTGAATTGTGTAGGTATAGGTATGTTTTTGGAGTTTGGCAAAAATGTAGTAGAGGCATGTTTTTCCAGGGAGCAATAAATGCTCTGTTTGACTCATTTTGCTTCTTTTGCTAATGAGGTACTGTGTTCGTATATATGTCTACCCTATTTGAGTGTTTGTGTGTGTTTATGTTTTTCCCTCTGCGAGTCAGAGAAGGACACCCAGCCTAACGACAGTAATATGACAGCGTTTTTCATCTCGGCTCTCGAACGAGAAAGAAAAATCAATATTTAATCAAAGCAAGATCGTGTAGACTTCACGATACAATATATTTACCTTCACTGTCATTAAAGCCTCAAAACCACATTCAAATATGCAGTGACAGAACAAAATAGTTTCAATGAGGAAAATATTAGATGCTGAGAGCAAATGTTCAGCCCTCTCTTAGCTGCAGAATGTATAATATGTGTATAATGACCAAGGTCTGTTTGCAACAAAATAAAAGACTCACCAGAGCTATGACTGGTATGTCAGCATGCTTACTACAGAAGACAGAAGTAATTACGTGTGCTCTCTTTCTCTCTCTGGCACTCTTCTCTCATTCTGCTGTCTCCTGATGTATCCCCTGTGTGATAACAGAGTCAGGGTAATGGGCTCTCTGTAAGCTAATGGAGGCTACACTGCAGGATACTCCACTGGCAGGTACCAAATCTTCAGCATGGCTCAGCGATACTGCTTCCTGTGCCGTGAGTTTCTAAATTCACAAGATGTCCATTGAGCGATTGTGTTCATGCTGTTATGACCAACAGATAATATATAACCTGCTATTAAGATGTTAGAGATCTTACCTCATTATTAAAATGCAAACGTAGACATGTGACCAGGACAACAGACTAACATAAAAAAAATCTTATACAATAAGGTGGCATTTTATTTTATTTTTTCCTCATCGGTAGCACATGGCATATGCCAAAACTACTCAGAGAGTTATCTTGAAATCATGAATCATGACAACTTTCAGAGTAGTTTTGGCATGTTAATTAAGATGACAATGTTAAAGTATCTGTATGAATAGACGTACATGAATCCTATAGCAGATTTAGGCAGGTGGAGCTGGGGAGGTGGAGGATTTCAGAGGAACTCTGATAGCGTACTGCAGGACTAGCCTCTCAGCAAGCAATAGCAACCATCATTTCACCGTCTCGGTTAACCATAGACCCGATATAGTCCAGCTGTGAGTAACCCACATCTAGCCAAAATAACCTTGAATTTGGTTACATGTTGTTTTTGCCAAAATAAGTTGTGAGATGTATAATATTCCATCTTGTAAGCAAAGTCAACAGTGATTACAAGGTGTTTGGTTTCATTTCTTTGACATGTTCATGTTCTATATGACTAGTCTATTCTTGGGCTATGGTTAGGCATCTATTAAATTCTAAGACAGCCCAAATGTTGCCTTGTTTTAGCCTAGACATCTCTTTTAAATGGATAATTGCTTGCTGGGCTACAACAAACACTGAACCAGACTATTTGAATGTTGAGTGAGTAATCTCATTGGCTGCAGAATCAGCACAGGCCAATCAGCTTGCGCAATGTGGTGATGATGTGATTGCTTGCAGATTGCATGTAAAAGTCCTATCAGTCTATACCACGTTCAGTTTCTTGACAAACTATTAGAGATGCGCGGTTGGCGGTTACAGCCGCGGACTCCGCGGATAAACCACGGATGACTTGACGAAAAATTATATTTTAATTAAAAATTCGGGCAGGTGGCGGTTAAACCAATCAAATGAAAAAAATATATAGGCTACATTGTTAAATATCGTTGCAGCGCCTGGTAGGCCACTAAGCAAACCTGCAAGCTATGAGCCCAGCTGTCAGTATGAAGGCCTAAATGTCTCATAGATGAGACTGCCTGGGTTATTTTGTTACGATAGTTATATTTTAAAACAGCCAGTCACTGTACCCTAGCACTCGGGGAATAGGCATTTAAAAGAGAGACAGAAATGACATCGGGCAATAGCAGCACGAGATGTTCAGAAGAACGCAAGAGCTAAACTTCTACAAGCTCAATAACATCCACAGCAAAGAAAGAAGGTAAGAAAAATAGTCAGAAAACTTTGCCCATTAATTAGATGTGCAAGGCAAGCAGGCAAGTTTTGGAGTTGTTATGGACAATTAAAAATGTGAACATGCGGTGGATTTTCAGTGAATGAATAGAGTCGCCGTTTATTTAATATCGAGACTCCATAGTTTGTTTCTTGTATGATTGTTAGGCCTGCTGGTATAAAATGAATTGCACTGTCTGCCTGAAAAAGACGCGCTCTCTTCTCAAGCAGTCAAAATTAACGGTTTAATTTCTTCAGGCTCGTCCTAGTCGTCACCCTGACATGACTGCGTAGAGTTAATTAGCCTATGTGAATGACTTATTATTTTATTCGAGCTTTCTTTCTTTTTGCAATAGGCATTAATTAGTAGTGGGCTAAATAGCAGCATGTTGAAATGATGTGCCAAATTGCGTTTTTTTTTACAATGATAAAATTGTACAGTAGGCCTAGCCTATTCAGGTAAGGTCAGGTTTGCCGATGTGCGTTTTATTTAGGATATTTATTTATTTTTGTCCCTGTGCGCCGATCAGAGACGGAGTTCACTGCTGATATTCTGGGGAATATTCATAGCCAATAGGCTATACTAGGGACTTTAGCCTTTAAATATCTTTGCTGCATTGGATCAGTATTCTTTCTAGAACAGGCAAGAGCTTTCTAGCTCTTGCATCGCCCATCGCCCATTACAATCAGCGGATGGCGGGTGGGTGCGGCTTTGAAAATTGGTCAAAAAACATTGGTGCGGATGGATGGTGGACGGATGATGAGTTTTGTGATGCGGTTGCGGATGAAATAATACCCCATCCGCGCATCTCTACAAACTAGATTGTCCAAGCTGTGGCTGTAGTGAAGCACAAACGACGGAGTAAGGAAACAAAACAGTATTTATTAAATCCACAATGGAAAAAACACAAAAGATTGTGGGGTAATATAAACACAACCACATAAACACTGACAACAACAGACAAAGAACTAAGGAAAACTCAGGGCTTAAATACATGGGGAGTAATTAGCGTGAAACAGAACAGGTGTGATAGAACTAATTAACAGCCAAGGAGACAAACTAGGGAACTAAGGAAAACAGGAACAGAGCAAACAGAGATTGAAACTAAAACAGAACATACATGTATACATGAACAATATATATATACAGCTCTGGAAAAAATTAAGAGACCACTTAACACTGAGAAATCAATGTTAAGTGGTCTCTTAATTTTTTCCAGAGCTGTATATATGAATTATGTCAGTTATTTTTAGTAAAATCGTGTTTCTTAACCCCCCAAATACTGGCATTGTTGATTTCCAGATGGTTTGAATAGACTGTTGCCTTTGTTTAGCTAAAAGGGGACATGGGCAGCTTGGATCACAGTAAGTCCTGGCAGCGGCATGCTGTCAGACTAAAGGAAGAAAAGGTCAGGGCTGCAATATGTGAGGACACATGTCTCTTGGAACGCTGTGTGGGATTTCTAAACCATTTAATGTTGAGGAGCAAATGGCATATTGAAATAAATGACATGCAGTTTGCATCTTTGAGGTCATTTTTAGACAAATTAATAAAACAGAGGCAGCTTTATTTTTATGTTATTATGCCATAATCACTTGAGAACTTTGTAATCTACTATCCCCTAATAACTGCTTTTATCATATTAATAGCTGGGCTTTTGTAGACAAACTGACCACATGTTCTAATAACAGTGGAATTAATAATTTATGAATGTGACAGACTGAAGTACTTTAGACTGGAGAAAAATACATAAAATATGCAAAGCTAAGTGCATGTATCATGTCTCTAATGCCTTAGACATTGTTTGCAATGTAAATACGCTTCATTGTTTAGGATAATTCCAGTGCAGTACTACAAATTACAGAATACTGAAAGATAAATCATGGTATCCACAAAAAAAAAAAAACTTTCACTGGAACTAAGGGGCCCAGCCCCTGAAAAACAACCCCACACCATAATCCCCCCTCCACTAAACTTTACAATTGACACAATGCAGTCAGGCAAGTACCGTTCTCCTGGCAACCACCAAACCCAGACTCGTCTATCGGATTGCCAGACAGAGAAGCATGATTCGCCACTACAGAGAACACGTCTCCTCTGCTCTAGCGACGTGCTTTACACCACTGCATCCAATGCTTTGCATTGCACTTGGTGATGTAAGGCTTGGATGCAGCTGCTAGGCCATGAAACCCGTTCCATGAAGCTGTTCGTGAACTAATCTGAAGGCCACACAAAGTTTGGA
Source organism: Rhinogobio ventralis (assembly GCA_039654625.1). Lineage (NCBI taxonomy): Eukaryota > Metazoa > Chordata > Actinopteri > Cypriniformes > Gobionidae > Rhinogobio > Rhinogobio ventralis. The sequence goes on along the minus strand of CM077203.1, from coordinate 23,976,272 downwards.
GGTCTGTAGCTATTGACTCTGCAGATAGTTGGCGACTTCTGCGCACTGTGCGCCTCAGCATGCGCTGACCCCGCTCTGTGAGTTTTTTTATAATATCGCAAAAAGTTGACCGTGGAGTATTTAGTAGTGAGGAAATTTCACGGATGGACTTGGCACAGGGGCCAACTTATCAAGGTACAATGCTTGAATTCACTGAGCTCCTGAGAGTGACCCATTCTTTCACAGATGTTTGTAGAAGCAGTCTGCATGCCTAGGTGCTTGATTTTATACACCTCTGGCCATGGAAGTGATTGGAACACCTGTATTCAATGATTTGGAGGGGTGTCCCAATACTTTTGGAAATATAGTGTAGCAAAATTGTTTTAAACCTTGATGATAAGAAATGTTTCTTGAGCAGCAAATCAGCATATTAGAATGATTTCTGAAGGATCATGTGACACTGAAAAATGCAATAATGATGCTGAAAATTCAGCTTTATGTAACATGACTGTTTCAGTAAGGACAGGGCGTTGGATCCAGATGCAGTTTGACATTTAAACAAAACAACAAAAGTAAATCCATACAGAGAATAACAAGAAACCAAGCAAATAACAAAGTAATTCAAACTACGGGAAAACCCAGAAACTAAAACAAACATGCACAACACATCCATAGAGGACAACATCAGTCAAGGAACATGAGAAACTCTGGGGTATAGCTATATTGTCAGCAACAGAAGGAGACAAAACAGGTAACTTCCACAACAGGATTTTTATTAGGAATGTGTAGGAAACAGGCGATGCAAGCAGGTAAGTATTTTGTGAATAGAATGTTTTCAAAACTCAGCTGAAGAACTAACAGTTTTTCTTGTTGCAGGTGCTGACTGATGCAAGTGGGCTGGCTAAGAACTGGAGATGACTAATGAAAACGGATTCAGAAAGGAATGCAACCAGTGAGTATACACAGGTAGGGAGTCAGGTAAGTAGCTTGGTATGAACAAGACCAGACAAAGGTGAACTGGAAGGTGATTGCTTAAATAATGAGACCGTTATGAGTGGATGCAGGTGTGGCTGATTAGAACTCGGGTGATTGGGTGGAGTGTGAGCAAACTTTTTTTTTGGTGAGAAAACTTAGATAATATTATTGACCTCAAACTTTTGAATGGTAGTGTAAACAAACTGTAACTAAATTAATATTCTTAAATAATTCTGTAACACTTTATAATAACTGCATGCTATGAATCATTAGTTAAGCATTAGTAAATAGTTAATTCATAACTATTACTATTTGTCTAAATAATAAGATGTATAAATGTACATTTAAATAGTTTCTTAATATTCTACTTACACTTTCTAAATGATCTTATGAACCACTCACAACTTCTAAATAACTGGCTTGTAAATAATGTAATACTTAATTTAGAAATGATAAATTGATCATTAATAAAGTAAGAAAATACAATTATTAAACACACTATAGATATGCTTAAAAATCAAGAATAAAGCATTTATAGCTGTATTTATAAACTGCTTAGTAATGTATATTAATGCTTTATAAATGATGAATTAACTATTTACTAATGCTTAACTAATGATAAAGTGTTATCAATAATTCCATGTAATTAAACAAACAGTGTTCTGTGGTATGGTGACATCCATTAGACTAGATGAAAGCCCTGAAAAAAAAAAAAAAAACATAAATTGGGCCATGATACATGTGTCAAACCTATATCAGATGAGGTTTGACAGGGTCGCTGATTTCAACTTAAAGAGTTCAGAGGAGATGTGGGTCAAGTAAATCTCTTTATAGGCTATAGCCATGCAAAGCATCTCCTGAGGAAGAGCTTAACCTGAGGCCATTGGCTCTAAAGGAAAACGCTTCAGATGAACAGGGCTGCCCAGCAAACGTATGATAATGCTTGTGACACTCAGTAAAGCAGAGCTTAAGTAACAGAAGCAAAATACACAAAAAGCTGAATGCCCTGGAGCAAAGCTGAGAATAGGTTAGGATGACAAAGGCTATTAAGTAAAAAAGACAGGATTTTTTATACTAAATATGTAAGATAAATATATGACATTTATTTTCTTCCTCTTCTCACACACACAGAGAGGGAGAGAGATGCGTGTACTCATTTGTTTATAATTTGTGCTAAAAAAATCTTTCAAAATAAGTGCATTGGCATAAGAGTGGAACATCTTTTGTGCATATGGGTGAATAAAATCAATGAGTTAATAGTGCATTGAAAATTTTGGGGCTGTTTTAGTGTCTTTAGATGTTTCACTTCAGATGTTTTTATTATCTTCCACTTAAGAACATGTAATCATTATTGCCAATAAAGATGAGCTTACACATGCCCTTTCCTTAAAGCATCCTATTATGACTCCACTTTAACGCCACTCCAGGTTTTTTTGATTACTTTTGATTTACTTTTTCTGATCATGAGTTTGCACCATTCACATATTCTGACACTATAGCGCAAAGTTAGCACAACAGTATTATTTTGTGTTTGTCAAATTCTGTGATGTCTGAAGGTCACACATGCATAGAAGCATTTAATGGACTAGAATATCAGAATGGTATGAAATGAGCCACATTACTATGGCTTAGCAGTAAATGAAGATTCAAATAATGGCTTTTCCCATTTTATTTGTGGTGTAATATAAAGTATGTTCCTGGATAAACATTCTCTGTCCTTCCTGGAACAGCCTTTCAATAAACCAGGTCTCAAATTTTAGGATCATATGTGTATCGTGTGCATTTTCTTTTTATCTCTAGAAACTTAACGGATTCTTCGCATTGCTTTGCATGTTTGTACTATTTTTGTTCTCTATTGCATAAGTCCCGTTAACACATTATTTTAGGATTCAGCTCTCGCTATTAACTAGTTGCTTATTAGCATGCATTACTAAGATATTGGCTGTTTATTAGTACTTATAAAGCACATATTAATGCTATATTCTGCATGACCTTATTCTACATCCCTTAATCCTACCCCATACCTAAACTTAAATGTTATAAAAACTACCTTACTAACTATTAATAAGCCGTAAATTAGGAGTTGATTGAGGCAAAAGTCGTAGTTTATAGTGAATAATGTGTTCCCCATACTAAAGTGTTACCTGTACAGCATAGAGAGATAGAAATTAAAATGCACAAAGAAAAAAATTAAATGAATAAAAAAACATGAAAAAACATGAAAAAGAAAGAAATTTGTATGTTCACAGCACTGAAAGTCACTTTGTGAATACACATTAAATGATATTTGACAGAAAATTTAATTGCATGTTACATGAAAAGGTGTTGAAATATTTCCAGCAGTCATTTCATCTCTGACGATTTTCTCAGACGCCCATGCAAGTTCACTTTCACACGTAAGCAAATGTAGAGAAGCTTCAAAATAGCACCTAACAACTCCTATTGAAAGAGTATGTTACATAACCAGACACAAATGGAAGGTAAACCTGTTTCATGAGCTAAAATAATTCATTTGATTGGCATCAATCTTGGTATTGCTCAACAGTGCCTTTATGTAAGTGATTATATCCCTCCTGATGTCATTAGGCACATTACAGGGTCAAGAGGGATCTCAAATCTGTCTGTAAAAGTTAATAGTAAAACAAACAACTTGGGTGCAATTTCAGAACTTTTAAATATTTTAGTTCACTCCAGTTTTTCCCAACTATAAAATTAATAATTCTGACTGAAATGTTCACATTTAAAGCCATTGGCAGTGTGTGACTGAACATAATTTGAGCTTTATAAATGCAGCAAGTAAATTTATATACAGTAAGTTTATATAATAATTTATATAATTATTATATATAATTATCATCATCATTGGACTGATGTCTTTCATGCCACCTTTTGAAAAACTAATTGAGGTTGTGACATAAAATATGTTTTTTATCATGGTTGAGAGTTCATTGTTCATTGGAGCATCTATGTTATCATGGTAAAATAACTAATGCAAGGCCTGCAGTTATTATTATTAGTTACTTTATTAGACGCTTTACACTGTTGGAGCGTGTACTTTACCCTGGTAAAATCACTGTAACACATGAGACTCTTTTTACTCTAATACAACATTTACAACAATACGCTGTTCCCATAGAATTAAACAAAAAGCATCCATTATTTATATTGTGCATGAGAAGCAGAAGCATGGCTCAGTCTGAGAGCTGTACTGGGGCTGCCCTAAGATTCCACTGAGTGTGAGGTTTGCCTTTGATGTGTGTCAGAGCGCTATGACAGTAAGCTTTGATAGTGACAACAAACCAAAATGATCCTCCCTCCGCTGGGTGGCATGTGAGGGAGAGGCCATGACAAAAAGACATCACGAGAACAGCAACGTGGCAACTTTAGAGACGACATAATGAGGACAATGGGGTTCATTTGATATGCTGCTTTGGTGAGAGCATTAATTTACAGCTTAATTTTTATTTTTATTACAGCTTAATGACTCCACTGCCACAGAGGCTTTTGTTTGGTTTTAAAGCTGTTGGCCTGTTACATTGTTACTGTCTTTATGTATGTTACATAAGTCTGATCTGAGATGTGTCACTGTCTCCACCCCATTTCCTCTTTCGAATGCTCTGCCACTTTCCATGGGATCAGTCTTAAAAAGGCTAAAAGGCTCCCACACAAAAACGAAAAGCAGCAGCTAAAGATTATTGTTAAGAAGCTTAAATGCTAATTACTGGCAAAATTTGCCCCATTGACTTTTGAAGAGTTTGAGCCTTTTGATGTTTTAGAAAAGATAAAAGTGTCATGCGTCCTAATGGAGTGCTCTGGTTAGGTGAAGATTTTTAAATAAATCATCAGCTAAGTGCAATAGTAAGTGTACAATGAGTCATAGTTTATTAAGAGAATTTTGTTTAGTCGTTTGCACATGAGATACATGCCAGATGATGCAATGAATTAATGCTCTCAATGAATTAATGCTCTTAATGCAATGAAACTAGTTTCTGCACCATAGACACTAAATGGAATTGAACAAATGATGATTATTTTCAAACTGGTTTCCTGAACGCACGTCTCAGCTGCCATTGGTCAAACAAACAGTTAGCCCTGCCCTAAACTCATGCCTTTGGTTAGGTCAGTGTTACTGTGTATTACCTTTCATGTAGTGATGTTTGTGAATGTAAAAGGTCTACAAAGTTTCAAAAATCAAAGTGCACGATAAATGGAGTTATTATCTCTTAAAAGAAACTGAAACCTGAAGAAAATCTGAACTGCCTGAATTGAGTTGTCAGTAATTTCAGTCTTACTTCCTGCTTGAACCCGTAGGTTTGTAACAAATTTGCATAATGCCTGCCTATGGTCTTCATTGGCTACTCACAAACACTGTAGTTTTATCTGAGGTCTGGAAGAGTTTGGTTCTATTGTCGACATGTCGAGAAGACATCTGGGGCATCTGACCAATCACAACAGACTGGGCCATCTGACGAATCAGAGCAGAGTAGACCAATCACAACAGACTCTGACCACTCAGAGCAGAGTAGACCAATCACAACAGACTGGGCCATCTGACCACTCAGAGCAGAGTAGACCAATCACAACAGACTTGGCCATCTGACCAATCACAACAGACTGGGGCATCTGACCACTCAGAGCAGAGTAGACCAATTACAACAGACTGGGCCATCTGACCAATCAGAGCAGAGTAGACCAATCACAACAGACTGGGGCATCTGGCCAATCAGAACAGAGTAGACCAATCACAACAGATTGGGCCATCTGACCACTCAGAGCAGAGTAGACCAATCACAACAGACTGGGCCATCTGACCACTCAGAACAGAGTAGACCAATCACAACAGACTGGGACATCTGACCAATCAGAACAGAGTAGACCAATCACAGCAGACTGGGCCATCTGACCAATCAGAGCAGAGTAGACCAATCACAACAGACTCTGAAAACTCAGAACAGAGCAGACCAATCACAACAGACTGGGCCATCTGACGAATCAGAGCAGAGTAGACCAGTCAAAACAGACTGGGCCATTTGACCAATCAGAGCAGAGTAGACCAATCACAACAGACTCTGACCACTCAGAACAGAGCAGACCAATCACAACAGACTGCGCCAACTGACGAATCAGAGCAGAGTAGACCAATCACAACAGACTCTGACCACTCAGAACAGAGCAGACCAATCACAACAGACTGGGCCAACTGACGAATCAGAGCAGAGTAGACCAATCACAACAGACTGGGCCATCTGACGAATCAGAGCAGAGTAGACCAGTCACAACAGACTGGGCCATTTGACCAATCAGAGCAGAGTAGACCAATCACAACAGACTCTGACCACTCAGAACAGAGCAGACCAATCACAACAGACTGGGCCAACTGACGAATCAGAGCAGAGTAGACCAATCAGAACAGACTGGGCCATCTGACGAATCAGAACAGAGTAAACCAGTCACAAAAACTGGGCCATTTGACCACTCAGAGCATTGTAGACCAGTCACAACAGACTGGGCCATCTGACCAATCAGAGCAGAGTAGACCAATCACAACAGACTGGGGCATCTGACCAATCAGAACAGAGTAGACCAATCCCAACAGATTGGACCATCTGACCACTCAGAGCAGAGTAGACCAATCACAACAGACTGGGCCATCTGACTACTCGGAGCAGAGTAGACCAATCACAACAGACTGGGCCATCTGACCAATCAGAGCAGAGTAGACCAATCACAACAGACTGGGCCATCTGACCAATCAGAGCAGACTAGACCAATAACAACAAACTCGGACCACTCAGAACAGAGCAGACCAATCACAACAGATTGGGCCATCTGAACACTCAGAGCAGAGTAGACCAATCACAACAGACTCTGACCACACAGAACAGAGCAGACTAATCACAACAGACTGGGCCATCTGACTACTCGGAACAGAGTAGACCAATCACAACAGACTGGGCCATCTGACCAATCAGAGCAGAGTAGACCAATCACAACAGACTGGGCCATCTGACCACTCAGAGCAGAGTAGATCAGTCCCAACAGATTGGGCCATCTGAACACTCAGAGCAGAGTAAACCAATTACAACAGACTCTGACCACACAGAACAGAGCAGACCAATCACAACAGACTGGGCCATCTGACTACTCGGAACAGAGTAGACCAATCACAACAGACTGGGCCATCTGACCAATCAGAGCAGAGTAGACCAATCACAACAGACTGGGCCATCTGACCAATCAGAGCAGAATAGACCAATCACAACAGACTGGGCCATCTGACTACTCGTAACAGAGTAGACCAATCACAACAGACTGGGCCATCTGACCAATCAGAGCAGAGTAGACCAATCACAACAGACTGGGCCATCTGACCACTCAGAGCAGAGTAGATCAGTCCCAACAGATTGGGCCATCTGAACACTCAGAGCAGAGTAGACCAATCACAACAGACTCTGACCACACAGAACAGAGCAGACCAATCACAACAGACTGGGCCATCTGACTACTCGGAACAGAGTAGACCAATCACAACAGACTGGGCCATCTGACCAATCAGAGCAGAGTAGACCAATCACAACAGACTGGGGCATCTGACCACTCAGAGCAGAGTAGACCAGTCCCAACAGATTGGGCCATCTGAACACTCAGAGCAGAGTAGACCAATCACAACAGACTCTGACCACACAGAACAGAGCAGACCAATCACAACAGACTGGGCCATCTGACTACTCGGAACAGAGTAGACCAATCACAACAGACTGGGCCATCTGACCAATCAGAGCAGAGTAGACCAATCACAACAGACTGTGCCATCTGACCAATCAGAGCAGAGTAGACCAATCACAACAGACTGTGCCATCTGACCAATCAGAGCAGAGTAGACCAATCACAACAGACTGGGCCATCTGACTACTCGTAACAGAGTAGACCAATCACAACAGACTGGGCCATCTGACCAATCAGAGCAGAGTAGACCAATCACAACAGACTGGGCCATCTGACCAATCAGAGCAGAGTAGACCAATCACAACAGACTGGGCCATCTGACCACTCAAAGCAGACTAGGCTCTCTGAAAAGAGGGGTTTAGAGAGACTGGGGCTGCGTTTAACTGCACTTTTAGACACACACTTGCAAACTTCCCACCGTCATTTTGAAGTGCTCAGTGAACTGGTTCATGTTACCTCAGATGCATGTAAACCTATTGTAGGAGACCTCCAAAACTAAATTAGGAACTTTTGAAATAGCATAATAGGTGCACTTTATATGTATATATAGTATGATACATGTGTAAGGTCATGTTGTGTAAAGATCCATGTATACAATTCTGTTAAGATTAATCAATACAATAGCATCTGTTAAAATGATGAATGACTATCGATTTCCATATAAAACATTTGTCTTAGGCTTTTATTGGATGCAGTAGCACGCAAATGAATAGGTCTCTGCAGCCAGTCAGCCACATGTTTAACATCACAAATCCATTTTTCTCTTTCTTACCCTTTGATTTGTGCCAGTGGTCGACTGGCTGCATTTCCTCAGAGGAAAAGGCTGTATTTGTTTGTTCAGCAAAACCTTGCTGTGCCAGTCCTCCTCTTTGACTGCTCTGCTCTCACCTCAGGTTTCTGTCAAATAAAACAAAGATTGAGAATTACAAAGCCACACTATTCAAAAAAGAAAACAAACTCAAACAGCTTCATTCTTATACCTGACATTTACACAGTTCCTGAAGACAAAAATATATGTCACTGTGCCTGCTTTTGTTTATTTTCAGCTTATTTGCTTAGTTCACTTTGTGTCCTCAATTACCTACAACTATGAAGGCGTCATTGTCTGTAAAAAATTATGTCAAGCTAAAATTAACATGGCCTGTTTCTTTTTTTGCAGGGTTTGCATCCAACTAGCAATTTTTAGAAGATTTGTAAAACAGTTGTTCTACATTGATATTTCTTCACATCAAATCAATGTGTTTTTAAAAGCAAAATTAAAATTATTATTATTTATTTGCCTTTTAACTAGTTTGAATCTTCTTTAACCCTTAGGTTTGTTTAGGTGTTGTAACTGCCAGACAAAATATGTATTAATCTTCTGTTCTACAACACAAGATTCAATGTTTGAAAAAATATTTTACAATGGATATTAAGTGAATTTCCATTTCAGTTTTTTGAGGCAATAGAGCAAATCTGGCTCACATGCATGATTATGTGATGGCACTGATTGATGCCGTTGATGGCGATTAAAAGGGACAGAGGAAAAAGTCTGGGCCATTAGATCTTTTATTGCAATTATTAGTCAGTCACATCTCTTTGTCTCCTATTGTTTGTCACATGCTCAGTTCACAAACTCTTAAGATGCCTATTTTGATTGTGAAGTCAGATGACAGATGTAGGACTTATTCCATCACAAAGTCCCCTCATTTGGCACATCATATTTCTGTTTGACAGTTCGATTATGTTAGCGCAGAGGAGTTTCATGGAGGATGTTTAAGTTTTTCTGCTGTTCTCATGTTAACTGTCTACCTGTCATTATGACTTTAAATGAACAAACAAAAAACATGCATATGAATATGATTATATGATATGTCATAGAAGGCAAAGTTCTCTCTTGGGTCACGCTTTTATGTGAGGGTTTTGAATTAATATTTTAGATTAGTGGTTTAAACTGGTTCCAAGTCTGTTTTGATACAACCAACCAACCAATCTCTCTCTCTCTCTCTCGCTCTCTCTCTCTCTCTCTCTCTCTCTCTCTCTCTCTCTCTCTCTCTCTCTATCCAAAATCCTTGACTTTGTGGTTACATTTTTTGGTCCCCATGAGGAAAACAGTTCAGCCTCAATCATACTAAGTGATGTTTTTTTGAAATTGTAAAAATATACAGTTTGCACAGTATAAAAATCATTATGTACGTGTGTGTGTGTGCGTGTGCATGCGTGTGGGATCCCTGGTTGAAATCCTCATGATTATGAAGCAACAATTACAACAAAACTAAATGATCACCCTTTGACCATTTCTCCGCCCGAAATGGTTGACCTTTTGCTGAAAAGTAGTTTTTTTACTAATTAAACATTTCGAATTGCAATTCAAATGACATTTCATCGTATTATGTTTAATTTAAATTTGTTGATCGTGATAATAGTGTGAAATATCACAACTCACTCTAGAAAGATAGAATCTGTTTTCATGTGTATTAAAAATCTCCAAGTTAAATCTGTGATCTGTTTGACTAAGCCTTCTTAGTGTAGAGTACTTTAAGCCTCCATCTGCAGCTCCATGAGTAACATTTTTCCCTGTCACAGCAGCTTTTTTTAAAATCCATACGTCTAGCATGTTCCATATGGGGTAAAGTATCATCTGCCACTAGACATTTTTGCTCATACAAGCTTTCAATACAATTCTGACTGACATTAGCACTTTGTGGAAAACATCAGGTCAGACCTCCCTAAAAATAAGAAAGTATACTTTCAGTCTACTTTTTATGTACTTCTCAGAAATACTTCTGAAAGTCAAAAAAAATTGACCTAATTATGCTTGACTACTGACAGAAAGGTCTAAGTATATTTGGATTATACTTGTAACTCAGTCGTTTGATCGAGATATACTACAGATATGTACTTAAAAGTATAATTAAGTATAAGCATACTTGGCTTGTAGTTGTGTTTAATCTTTTGATTGAGTAGCCTATTAAATATAGCCACTTGTTCATATAGTTTTACATATAAACTTACATTGTTTGATATTGATTTATAAAGAAAACAGATATGTTCCTAATTCTGAGTGTCTAAATATTTGTGTAGGCTAGTCTACTGGTAGTGTACTTTACTCTTTCCCCGCCATTGACTGAATTTTCCGGCTATCCATGTTTTCACTGTTATACGGCACAGCATCTCCGGATGAAAACACATGTGAAGAAGAAGTAGAAACAAGTGATAGAAGATTGCTCACGCGAATGTAAAATAACAAAATCATCAAACATAAAAAAACATATAAAACAAAACTGCCTAAAGTTACTGAATGAAATGTCGGCCCAGGACGAGGTATAGGACTGTGAAGTTTTGGGGGTGTTGATGGACTCGATCTACTCCATCTGTAATTTGATCATCGTTCTTAATCCAATCCAGATGTAGTCTTTGACAAAAATGCTATTTTCTCAGACTTTTGTTTAAAATGTTGCTTTATTTATTTATTTAAAATGAAATGAAACTTACCTGCAAACTTACAAAAGTGTAAAAAAGTATGCATGAAGTTACTGTAGAATAAAATATTTTTAAAATGGAAAGAGTTAAATGTATATTTCAAGTATAAAAAATTAATACCTAAATGGCAACATAGTAGTATACTTAAAGTGCAAAAATAATATAAATAGTAAACTAGTAGTTTACTGGGAGTACACTTCAAAGTGTACTTTCATAAACTAAAAATGTAGGCCTACTACAAGTAGTAAAATAGTAAACTACTAGTATACTTACAACTTCATTTGTAGTAGGCCTACAGATGCAGTACAAATAAGAAACCTAGTTGTGCACTTAAAGTTTACTGCTGTTACACTTATAGTACACTTAAACGTATACTTTTATACAATAAAAAGTGAGCCAATTTAGTCCCAAGTAGTATTGAAACAGTACACTTACAAGTATACTAGTAGTGCATTGATATTAGTATACTTACTACATAAAGTATACTAAAACATATTGTAATACAGTTCTTTGTTCGGGAAGGAGGTGGGAACCGGCAAACATTTCAAAGACTTTAATAAATAAATAAACAAAACGAAAGTAACGCGGGCAGCTGCCACGCACACACATAATAAAACATAAACAAAACACAAAGTTAAGTCCAGACCTGGTCCTCTCTAGTGTCGCTCGTCCTTATATGCCTCCGAGCTCCCTCGTGAGAGGACTCGAGACCGGTGTGCCTCGCAGGTGACGCTCATTCTCAATCACGCACCGGTCTCGCTCGCGCCTCCCACGTCTCTCGCTCGTCCACCTCGCCACCAGTGACGACGCTACACCGGGGCTAGGGGGGGCTATAGCCCCGTCAGAATGTTGAATAGCCCCAGTTTAGCCACCTCCCAAGCAGTTGAGAATCAGATGGACTGTTTTTTGATAAAGAGAGAGTGCAGGTAGGAAACCCATGTCTCTGATGGGGGCCAAAGAAGGAGAAAAGAAAGAGGAGTCAGAGAGAGAAAGGTTTGAGAGAAAAACTACAGACATGAAAATATCTGTCACACTGCCGGTAATCTCCGCGTCATGTTAGCACTGTTTCCTGCATTTTAGCCATCTGAAAACGCCTAGCTGTGGGTGCTTGAGAGTGCTTCGGCAGCGCAGCGTTTTTTATTCAATTGAGGCGCTTTGCTTGCTATGATACAGAATATCCGCGGAAGTGTTACTAGTATCTCATTTCACAGATAGTTAGTTTCTGTATTGGTTCTATATAAAACTGTAGATACAATGCCTATCTGCTCTGGCTCTCGTTTTAAAATGATTTTGTTCCGTTATTATGCTTGTTGTTTTCACCTGTTGCCGTTGTACAAGCCGAATGTGGCGGTTGGTCGGTGTTGTATTTGTCCATCTCCACTGTGATTAGACGGCTGGGTAAAAATGACAAGTGAGAAGCGCTGCGTTTAATTCAAAGTTGAACATTCTTCATCTCTCGGTGACCGGTAAAAACGTCGAGCGCTGAACGTGAAATAGATGCTCAGCACCTCGCTGCGCTCATGGCATTCAAAAAACACGGCGCCCCCATTGAAAACAATTGGATATGACTGTCAGCCATGTCAGCTTAAATCCATTAAAAGGCTACATTTAATCAATTACATAATCACTAAGATTGTGATGTGCTGTTCGTTTAATTTAAGTGTAAAGTATGCACAGTTCTGATTATGCATACATATGTGCTGAAGTCTTTCACCTTTGCATGTAAAAGGTTTTTGTCATTGTCTTGTGGTCACTTGTATTAAGATAAACAAATGAATATACCTATTATTTGGCAAAATATAATTTTAAACTACACTTCTAATGAATGTGGTGTGTACCATAGCCTCATGCCTCAACGAGTAAAGTCATAACATAATAATACCTTTGCAAATCATTAGCTAATGAGTAATTAAAGCAGACAACTGAAAGTTGAAATGTATGGCTTTGACCCATTGTAGTAATTAATATATGAATTTACACTATTAGTTAATATAATATGTTATTAGGGAATTAATACAATATGACACATTTAACTAATAACAATTTAATGATTACTTAATCTATTAATCATATATAATCTTCATTAGTTGCTGATGCAGTAATCATTAATAAATGGTTTAGTTCTTCATGAGTCATACATTAACTCATGATTATCTGTGCATTAGTTAAGCATGAATTAATGCATATTAGTGCACCCGTATTGTAAAGTGTTACCGAAAACAGTTTTAAACGCCTGATTTTCTCTGCTCATTTCACTTTATTGCATAGTAACGTAGATTGCTGTTGAATTAGGTTTGGGAATTATGTAAAAGATCCAGAGAAAGCCTGTAGGAAATTTAACATGATACCTTGTGCTGTTTGCAGACCCGAGATTGCTTTTCCCATACAGGAAAAAAAAAATCCTTCTTCAGGAATATAGCACAAAATTCTTTAAATACAAAGGAAGAATTGTACAGTATATGATTTTACTTGTGCAACAACTGTATAATAATTCTTGGGAGAGCTGTTTGACTTCTCTAATCAATCCATTAGGAAGATGTTAATTACTGCAAAGACATATACTGTAAAGAAATAAAAAATGCTCCGTGTTCTTGATGCCGGTAATGTGTAATATGATTTTACTCAAGAGCGTCACCTCAGCTGTTGATATGGAGACAATGCTAAGATTACTGATGCACGCTACTAATGATATCACACGTTCTATGGCTAATTACATTGATATTTTCATTCATTAAAATACACCCACTCACATCCTTGTAAATAGGCGACTTATAAAAAGGAATGAGCTCCTTAATTTCTTATTTAATTATAAACATTCAACCTTATCACTTGCAACTTGTGCTCTTTTTTTATTTTTCCTGGTTTGTATCACTCCACTTGTGGGTGTTTGCATATTCTGGACAGACTGTGTTAATTGTGGTGACTAATTTAATTTGTAGGTTACATCAGTACACCAGTAATTGGTAACAAGTGACTTCTTTAATAGTAAATCATTCACTCAAAAGGATCATTCAAAATCCCAAATTCTATGGCATCTCTAGCTGGTGAAGTGGATTTACTTATTGTAGAGTTAACAAAATATATCCTAAAATAAGATCCTCTTGCTGTGGAAATACAAACCGGACGGCAGAACGCAAGGAGTGCAGCACTGAAAAGGGGCGGGGCCACATAAGGTCTATATAGAGGGTATGCTCGTGATGTCAACGTCGGCCGGAGTGGCAAAGAGACTGAGAGGCAGCATTGGTTTTCAGGGTGAATGCTGCGAAAAACACACAAAACACATCTAAAATGGGAAAAAGCTTTGAGATTGACTGTACAAACAGATTTGACAAGAAATCTGAGGTATATCTTTACAGACTGCTGAAAGCTACAGAAAAGAGAAGCAAATAGATCGCTGCAATTCACAGAAACAACTGGACACCAGGCAGTGAAACACGAATATGCAGTTATCATTTTGTGTCAATATGTTAAATTTTGGGGTAAAATCATATCCTATAAATTGTAATGTTATAAAAACAGTAGGCTATTTGACAAAAGAAGTAACCGAATTCACAGTAATCCTAAAAGAGTAGGCAAAATTTACCCAGATGACCTACTACTTCCGGTGAGATTCTGATACGGTGGACACAATCCCATGAGGCCAAAGGAAAGGATTTGTGAATGACAGTGAAGCGACGCAACTGACGTTGGTAGGTCACATTATAATGACATGTAGTATGTAGAATGTAGTATGTCTGATTTACATTCATATTTCACACATTCATACTATATAGAAATTTTATATAGTAAAATTCAAAATAAGTACCTACTCAACAGAGCATGTGATTTCGGACACAGCCAATGAATCTTTCATTCAACTGTCATAATGCAATGTTTGGTTTGACAATTTAAAACAAAATACTCACTGGAACCTGCTAATGCTTGTTGAGAATCAACACGATCACTAAAATATCCTAAAATAAGATCCTCTTGCTGTGGAAATAAAAACCGGACGGCAGAACGCAAGGAGTGCAGCACTGAAAAGGGGCGGGGCCACACAAGGTCTATATAGAGGGTATGCTCGTGATGTCAACGTCGGCCGGAGTGGCAAAGAGACTGAGAGGCAGCATTGGTTTTCAGGGTGAATGCTGCGAAAAACACACAAAACACATCTAAAATGGGAAAAAGCTTTGAGATTGACTGTACAAACAGATTTGACAAGAAATCTGAGGTATATCTTTACAGA
Organism: Rhinogobio ventralis; assembly: GCA_039654625.1. Taxonomy (NCBI): domain Eukaryota; kingdom Metazoa; phylum Chordata; class Actinopteri; order Cypriniformes; family Gobionidae; genus Rhinogobio; species Rhinogobio ventralis. The sequence continues at coordinate 23,960,905 of CM077203.1, read as the reverse complement.
CTGCTGAAAGCTACAGAAAAGAGAAGCAAATAGATCGCTGCAATTCACAGAAACAACTGGACACCAGGCAGTGAAACACGAATATGCAGTTATCATTTTGTGTCAATATGTTAAATTTTGGGGTAAAATCATATCCTATAAATTGTAATGTTATAAAAACAGTAGGCTATTTGACAAAAGAAGTAACCGAATTCACAGTAATCCTAAAAGAGTAGGCAAAATTTACCCAGATGACCTACTACTTCCGGTGAGATTCTGATACGGTGGACACAATCCCATGAGGCCAAAGGAAAGGATTTGTGAATGACAGTGAAGCGACGCAACTGACGTTGGTAGGTCACATTATAATGACATGTAGTATGTAGAATGTAGTATGTCTGATTTACATTCATATTTCACACATTCATACTATATAGAAATTTTATATAGTAAAATTCAAAATAAGTACCTACTCAACAGAGCATGTGATTTCGGACACAGCCAATGAATCTTTCATTCAACTGTCATAATGCAATGTTTGGTTTGACAATTTAAAACAAAATACTCACTGGAACCTGCTAATGCTTGTTGAGAATCAACACGATCACTAAAATATCCTAAAATAAGATCCTCTTGCTGTGGAAATAAAAACCGGACGGCAGAACGCAAGGAGTGCAGCACTGAAAAGGGGCGGGGCCACACAAGGTCTATATAGAGGGTATGCTCGTGATGTCAACGTCGGCCGGAGTGGCAAAGAGACTGAGAGGCAGCATTGGTTTTCAGGGTGAATGCTGCGAAAAACACACAAAACACATCTAAAATGGGAAAAAGCTTTGAGATTGACTGTACAAACAGATTTGACAAGAAATCTGAGGTATATCTTTACAGACTGCTGAAAGCTACAGAAAAGAGAAGCAAATAGATCGCTGCAATTCACAGAAACAACTGGACACCAGGCAGTGAAACACGAATATGCAGTTATCATTTTGTGTCAATATGTTAAATTTTGGGGTAAAATCATATCCTATAAATTGTAATGTTATATTGTATTGACAACTCACCAATTAAATATTTATCATTGTATATTCTGCCTAATTTGATGTTTTTAAATAAACTGACAAAAACTATACAAGTTTTAGGGCTGGACGATATGACGATGTATATAACATTGATATAAGTGATCACACGGATTTAGACCTACCTATATTGTATTTATATAAAGCGTTCACAGGCAGATTTGCTTTATGTATTTCCCCGGCGTCTAAATGAGGCACATATAAATGTCAGGAAATACGATCCTGGCTGCATGTCAATATCCATGGATCATTGGAACAGTTGTAAGGAACACTTATATCGGGTCCAACCTTTTATTTAAACAGAAAATAATTTGTTTTACTCGCGTTTTCGCAGTTTCCCCTATTAACTCCAGTCATGCAGCAGCTCTTTTGCCACTCAGTCTGGCTGAGAGGGCGTGTTCCTGCGGGAAAGTGATATCAATACATACCCTCTATAGTAGGTGAAAAACAGTAGGCTATTTGACAAAAGAAGTAACCGAATTCACAGTAATCCTAAAAGAGTAGGCAAAATTTACCCAGATGACCTACTACTTCCGGTGAGATTCTGATACGGTGGACACAATCCCATGAGGCCAAAGGAAAGGATCTGTGAATGACAGTGAAGCGACGCAACTGACGTTGGTAGGTCACATTATAATGACATGTAGTATGTAGAATGTAGTATGTCTGATTTAGATTCATATTTCACACATTCATACTATATAGAAATTTTATATAGTAAAATTCAAAATAAGTACCTACTCAACAGAGCATGTGATTTCGGACACAGCCAATGAATCTTTCATTCAACTGTCATAATGCAATGTTTGGTTTGACAATTTAAAACAAAATACTCACTGGAACCTGCTAATGCTTGTTGAGAATCAACACGATCACATGAGAAATCGTAACTATGTGAAGAGGTGGTGATTTCGTATGAATTCATTCGATGTGATTTGTACTGAAATGTATGATTGTTTTGGGGAAAAAACGTAAACATGTTCTATTGGGTTCTATAGGGTTTTTGGCTCAATGCCAAAAGGTTATATATAAGGAGAAATGTCTCAAAGGTTTGCATAATATTTTCAAGTTTAATGGGTTATTTCAATTTAGTGGAAAAGTATGTTTACGAGCTGTTTAACCCTCCTGTTACCCTCAAATCTGGTAACATTTTTACCCACTGGGGTCAATTTGACCCCAGCAATTTAAACCTCCAGATTTTTTTTTTTTTTTTTTTTTTTTTACAAAGGTTTATGTCTCAGGTCATTTATGGCTGACAGCATATCTAGTGGGTCCTGGAACCATTTTGATGACATTAGCAGTACTATGTCTACCCTGTCGTTCAAGTGGGGAGTGGGACCATAATAATGTGAACTACTAGTGGTTCTCGCAATACTACAGGTATGGTTAGGTTAGGTTAGAGCCCTAAAACAGAGGGAAGTTGTTTGAATATTATATTGAATATATACAATTATAGCATGTTATAGTGACCTCAATAAAACAACCAAAGCAAATGTGTGTAAAATTTTGATATTTCTTATGTTTTATACAGCTGAAAGAGCCTAGGGTCAAATTGACCCCAAAGAACACAGATGCTACAAAATGTGTACAGGACATTGGAAAAATATCACCATGTTAATTTTATGTTTACAGAGTTGTCCCCATTAAATTAGGAAAAGTCATTTAATCTAAAGCGAAAAAATTATGTCAATCGTGTATTTACAAATGTTAAACATTGAATTGGGTCAAATTGACCCCAAAGATAATAGGAGGGTTAATTCATAAAATTAAAAATAAATTATAACAAAATATTAATGAAAACTAAATTCTTAAAATGATCCCACACTGGGAACCCCTAAAAGGTTCTATATATGAAGCGACTGACAGAACCCTTTAAAGTTCTATAGAACATTTTCTTCTAAGAGAGTAACCTTCAGTAGACATAAAGGTTATTGGAAACATACAAATGAAAACCTAAACGGATTCATACAAATTAGACGCCATAAAATTCACCGAAACTACAATAGCTGACTTGAAGCAATAAAGTAAAAGGCAGTCAACTCATGGAATGACTCTGAAGAACACCTAGACATGTAAGACCAACCAAATCCACAAACACTGCTAAAACAATACCTTCAGAATGTGAAACCCATGTCAAGGGCTACACACACAAGGTTGTAATGTGTTTGCACCCTCAATGTCACCATCTGTTAATCACAACACTTTAGTGATTTCCCTTTAGACAGTGTGTTGAACATCTAATCTTATCTAATTTTAGCATAGCAATTTCCAATGTTGTCTTCCTCACATTCCCCTGTCATTACACAGCAATCGCAACCTTACAACCTACATTTAATTAGCTGCTGCAAGTCAATTAGTGTCCTGGAGAAATCACCATGTGCTTATCAAAATTCTCACCATTGAAGGAAAAACTGAAAAGAGTAGAATTATGTCAGATAAAGGGGAAACATAGTCATGAATGTGAAACAAGAGAAGGGAGTTTGATATTCCCCAAATGGGTCACTGTTGTCTTCAATATCAGATAATTATTCAGGAAAAAATAGGCATTATGCTAGAGGATTTGTCATCGGATTGCCTGCCAAAATCATGATGAGCCCAAGCTTTCAAAGTAGGAGAAATGAAAGAAATACTTCTCATGATTTAATCATTTGCTCTATATAAAAATCCAGACATGTTGTATAACATTGTACAATAACAGAAATTGTCCAGACAACTTTGTTGGATATATCTGAGATCTTTTTCACTGAGATCCAGAAGGACCATAAACAAACCCGTGTTTTCTGCATACTTAAAGGAATAGTTAAATGAGCAATATCACATGAGTAGCAGTGCGATAGGGCTGTATATCAGTACTGCTTTGATTTGGCCGTAGGTAATAACAGCGTGCTGATATACAGCCATATCACAGGGCTACGAGTGTGATATTGCGTTTATACAACAGTTTGACGGCACACGTGTGTAAATAAATCAGGAACAACAACGGAGTGTCTTTAAATCTCTTTTGTGCAGAACTACTTCCTTCCGCCATGTTTTCAAATCTCAAATTGACAGTTGAGCCCAAGCCTCCATTACTAATTCTAAAATGTCATTTTAGAACTAGCAAAGGAGCGTTGAGTCGCTTCATTGAAGCTTATTGTATTATTAAATATTATTATTGTCATAAATTCCCTGTGTGTTTGTTATTTCCTGTCTTGTGCCATGTTTTGTAGCCCTTTGTAGTTTATCATGTTGATTAGTCTTCCCAGGTGTTTCCCATTTACCACACCCCCTTGTTATCTTGTTAACCTTGTTTCCCTTTGTGTATATATACCCCAGTGCTTCAGTTGTTGTTTGTTGATCGTTGCTCCTGTATGTGTGTTCCTGTCATTGCGCTCCTGCTGTTTTTGGATACCCTTGTTCTTGGATCTACTGTTGATGTTGTTTGTTGTTAAATCGTTCTTGCTGCATTTGGATTCTCACTCTGCTTCATCCCTTCATGGGCTATCGGTGTTACAAACTGCTCTGAGGCTTGAAGGTTGAGGATCCAAATGCAGTATTTATTGAAGGGGTAACCCACAATCATAGTCAAAACAAGGCAGAAGGTCATACACAGGCAAGCAGTCCAAACAGGCAAACAAGGCAGGAGAGACAGGCAAAAGGGTAATCCACGGAACAGGCAAATAATCCAAGACCAAGAGACAAGACACAAGAAACCAGGAAGAGCGCTCAGAATTGCAGTTGTTACACTAAACAAGACTTAGCCAAGAATGACAGGGTGAACAGGCTAGATATAGGCAGAGGTAATAAGGTAAATGAGACACAGTGTAAACAGTGAGTGCTGATGAGTCCGGGCAAAGGATTATGGGTGATGTAGTCTATGATGAAATGACAGTCCGGGTTGGAGTGCCCTCTGGTGGTAACCGCGGGGCACTCTCACTGGTGATTGTGACATAGCCCCCCCCTCAAAGGAGTGGCTTCCAGACGCTCCTAAACTGTCCAGGAGGGAGGTGGAGCAGAGGCGGAACCGGGATGGAGGGCCAGGCCCGTGGAGCGGAAGAGGGCCTGGAGACTCAGGCAGAGCCGGCAGCCAGGGCGGAACAGACCGGGCAGATGACCAGGGTGGCGAAGCCCTCTCTGGACTCGTGACAGGAGGCGGAGCCCTCTCTGGACTCGGAACGGAAGGAGACGGAGCCCTCTCTGGACTCGGAACGGAAGGAGACGGAGCCCTCTCTGGACTCGTGAAAGGAGGCGTAGCCCTCTCGGGACTCGTGACAGGAGGCGGAGCCCTCTCTGGACCTGTGACAGGAGGCGGAGCCCTCTCTGGACTTGTGGAAGTAGACAGAGCCCTCTCTGGACTCGGAACGGAAGGAGACGGAGCCCTCTCTGGACTCGTAAAAGGAGGCGTAGCCCTCTCGGGACTCGTGACAGGAGGCGGAGCCCTCTCTGGACCTGTGACAGGAGGCGGAGCCCTCTCTGGACTTGTGGAAGTAGACAGAGCCCTCTCTGGACTCGGAACGGAAGGAGACGGAGCCCTCTCTGGACTCTGGTCATGGGCTGGGGCCGTCTCTGGGCGCTGGTCAGTGGCCGGGGCCATCTCTGGACGCTGGTCAGTGGCCGGGGCTGTCTCTGGATGCTGGTCAGTGGCCGGGGCCGTCTCTGGACGCTGGTCAGTGGCCGGGGCCGTCTCTGGACTTGTGACAGGAGGTGGAGCCCTCTCTGGACTCGTGGAAGTAGACGGAGCCCTCTCTGGACTCGTGACAGGAGGCGGAGCCCTCTCTGGACTCGTGGAAGTAGACGGAGCCCTCTCTGGAGTCAGAACGGAAGGAGACGGAGCCCTCTCTGGACTCTGGCCATGGGTTGAAGCCCTCTCTGGACTCTGGTCACGGGCTGAGGCCCTCTCTGGATGCTGGTCAGTGGCTGGGACCCTCTCTGGACGCTGGTCAGTGGCTGGAGTTATCTCTGGACGCTGGTCAGAGACAGGGAACGACACTGGGCTCTGGACGGAGACAGGGAACGTCAATTGGCTCTGGAAGGAGACAGGGGACGTCACTGAGCTCTGGAAGGAGACAGGGGATGTCACTGAACCCTGGAAGGAGACAGGGGACGTCACTGAACCCTGGAAGGTGACTATGACGGGACGAGACTCTGGACTGTCGGCCATGACGGGACGAGACTCTGGACTGGCGGCCATGACGGGACGAGACTCTGGACTGGCGGCCATGACGGGACGAGACTCTGGACTGGCGGCCATGACGGGACGAGACTCTGGACTGGCGGCCATGACGGGACGAGACTCTGGACTGGCGGCCATGACGGGACGAGACTCTGGACTGGCGGCCATGACGGGACGAGACTCTGTACAGGCGGCCATGACGGGACGAGACTCTGGACTCAACACAGGCTCGGGAGCCATCTTGTCCGAAGACACAGGCTAGGCAGCCATCTTGTCCGAAGACACCGGCTCGGCGGCCATCTTGTCCGAAGACACAGGTTTAGCAGCCATTTTGTCCAAAGACACAGGCTCCAAAAAAGGTTTAGGGGTAGCTCCCCCACGGTAAAGGGTGAACCAACTAAGAATAATGTAAAGTCCAAAAACTCAGTGAGTGACCCTCAAGGACAGATCACATGCTCTTTGAGTGGATTATTGAGTCCATAACAAAAGAAGTCTATTAGCGCATAATCTGGGAGATCAGACACGTATGCTATGTCGAAAAACTCTTGAATATGGTCCTCAATAGATCTGTTACCTTGGCGTAATCTGATGATACGAACTGCTGGATCCATCATGTGGCTAAGTCTTCTGTTACAAACTGCTCTGAGACTTGAAGGTTGAGGATCCAAATGCAGTATTTATTGAAGGGGTAATCCACAATCGTAGTCAAAACAAGGCAGAAGGTCATACACAGGCAATCCAAACAGGCAAACAAGGCAGGAGAGACAGGCAAAAGGGTAATCCACGGAACAGGCAAATAATCCAAGACCAAGAGACAAGACACAAGACACAAGACACAAGACACAAGACACAAGAAACCAGGAAGAGCGCTCAGAATTGCAGTTGTTACACTAAACAAGACTTAGCCAAGAATGACAGGGTGAACAGGCTAGATATAGGCAGAGGTAATAAGGTAAATGAGACACAGGTGTAAACAGTGAGTGCTGATGAGTCCGGGCAAAGGATTATGGGTGATGTAGTCTATGATGGAATGACAGTCCGGGTTGGAGTGCCCTCTGGTGGTAACCACGGGGCACTCTCACTGGTGATTGTGACAATCGGAGCCGTTCAGTTCAGCTATGCCATTGCACAATCCTAATTGGACTCTGAAATTTTATATCAATCTGGCACTGCAACTGAGTGGTTCTGCATTCCCTGTGGGAGTCACAGAAGAGGAACACTGCACTCCCACAGTACCCGCCAGTCCAGAGTCTCGTCATAGTCACTGTCCAGAGTCCAGCGACATCACCGTCCAGGGTCTAGTGACGTCTCCTGTCCAGCCCGTGACCAGCGTCCAGAGAGGGCTCCAGCCTGTGACCAGGTTCCAGAGATGGCTCCAGCCACTGACCAGCGTCCAGAGGGGGCTCTAGCCCGTGACCAGGTTCCAGAGAGGGCATCGTCTCCTTCCGTCCCGAGTCCAGAGAGGGCTCTGTCTCCTGTCACGATTCCAGAGAGGACTCCGTCTCCTGTCCCACCTGTCCTCGCTCCAGAATCTGTAGTGCCTCCCAAGAAGATTTTTTGGGGGGGCTACCCATCCATGGAGGCTGGCCCTGAAGGGTCTGTGAAACCGGCATGGTTCATCCCTGCTCACGTGTTACAATTATGAGAGAAAGATTGACGAAATGTGTGTATTTATTTTTTCTAAACTAGTGTAATTACCTGCATCTGATATAGCGTTCATTCTTCAGGTCGATGTCCATAATATTATATCCATTATATCCGTTTGAATGTCTGCTGAGGAAAGCGATATCTTTGTCTTTGTCCATTTTAAATATTGACAGCACTAAAACAACCAAAAAGATGGTGTAAAACATCTAATGGTGTAAAAATGTAACTGTCACTGAAGTCGACTACTGCAATCACTGACAGACCCTTTCTCAATACCAAATACAGCATATTTATATAAAATATTTATTGAACAATAATATTTAAATGAACAACCATTATAATAGCCATTATAAAAGACAATAGGAAATAAAACACAAGCAAACAATTCAGTCAAACATACAAAAGCAGCGCTCTAGTAGGCCATACAGGACTTAAGTTAAATATATAGTATAAAGTTATGAAACTTAATTTTCCCCTTAACCAAAATCGATTTTCTCTGAACCATTATAGATTAAAAATATTGCCAAAGATTGCCTGTTTGATATACCCCAAATGAATTATATCTGTTTAACCACTATCTACATAAGAGACAGTGGCAAATTCCCTAATGACTGGCCGAGATGAAGCGTCTCTCGGCGGGTACATGAGCGCTGAGCGGCCGCTGATGGCCTGGAACTCGTATCTGTGAAAGCGTCTGAACAAATTGTAAAATTGGCTATGTTTATATATGAGTCACATATTTGAGGTCCAAATAACTACATTCTCTCCTAAAAAACTGTTAAAACTACATTTCGTGACACAACAACAGTAGTATTTTTTGAGTATAACCAATGTCTGTCGAGGTTGAGTCCAATATACTGTATTGTGCATCTCTAATTTCAAATCCAAATTGAGGATTTTAAATGTGATTTCACTTTAAATATGGTGTAAGCTACATGCAATAACAACCTTTTTTTGCACTCCCTCAGTATTTACACACTCTTGGAACTTGTTTATTTATTTATTTATTTTTGGCACTTTTTGAGATTGTAGTGTTCACAAGAGGACATCCTACAACAGAGGAACCAGCAGACATTTTAGTCACACAACGAGAGTGTTCTGAACCTTAAACCTGCAATCTAATTCTTGTGTTGCATTTTATGATGCAAAACAACTTCCATACTCACACAATGTGAAGTATTTAACACAGAGATTAAAATATAATTATGTAACATCACACACCTCTACTCCAGATGTGAGATGGACGTATCTAGTACACATTTGTGTTCCTCAGAGGATGCTGCTTTTTTTTATTTTTTTTTATTCCAGCCCTCTGCAGTCACACATTCCTCTGACTTCTTTTAGATTTCAAGCTCTTCTGTTCTGAATCGCATCTAATTTTATAACGGGAGTCCCAGCGAGGGATGATCATCTGAAGTGTCCAGCTGTGCTTACAACCCCTACCCTGCTCGCTTATTAACGGCCTTGCATCAATTACCCAAATGCACCGTGCTTTTATGAAATATTGAAGTGAGGCAGAAATCCTTCTAATGGTCTCAGGCCTCTTGGCCATATGTTTCACAGCTTGCCCATTCAGCTTCTTCAAAAAGGTTTGCTCTCACAAACAGTTATGCAGATTGTAGAAGTGGACAGGCAGCTGCTGATTAAATCTGATTGTACAAAGATCTCTACCTTGTTATTCATGAGTGTTCCTGGCAATTCTGAATTCATAACAGTTTTACATCTGAATAGCTTTTCTGCTGCAAATAACAATGGCTCATGTAATAAATACATTTGATGGAGAAATGCTTGGTTTATGGGGAACAATTTCTCTAAACCAAAAATAAAAGTAAAAAAAGCCAAATAAATAGCAACTGAAATGCAACTGAAGTCACCTGAAATCAGACAAATTGACAATTTTTCTTTACCTATAGTTGTCCACTGAACTGTTGATTTTGCTTGTGTGATATTGCTTTAGTGTGATGTTACTTTTAAAGTATTTATTGTTACCATTAAAGCATTTTTATAGCCAATCAGACCACAACAGAAAGTATGATGACAACATACCCTCTCTCTGTCCCTTGTGTCAAAAGGGTCACTGCATAGCTCAAGGGCATGTGGCTTTGATATTTCACTATGTAATTATAGTACATGACTCAGCCCAGCTCTTCTTTGAAGAAACAAAAGTGTCATTCTCAGACTTAATTAACCTTTGGGTGCGCTGCACATTTACCTCATTACGAGCAACAAAGCATGACAGGTTTCTTTTCTGATGTTCTTTCTGAATGTCGCATTTTGGTTTTCTCAGTTCATTCGGCTTGTTTAGTTTCCTAACAAAGGTAATTCCAACCTATTTTAGGTTACAAATTCATAGATTCCAAATCTGTTTTAAATAACTTTCAGGCAAAAAGAAAGGTACGTTTTCTATTATTAACAAAGAAAAACTAAAACCATGTACAATATAGATTTGAAATGGTCATTTTGAAATCGGCGTAATGAGCTCTAGAATCTTTCGTATCTTTTGCATGGCCTCCAGGGACATGTCACGTCAAGATCTACTGATCTTCGGCAACAAGCGAACCAGTGCCGAAAAAAAGGCCAGTATTCTCCTCTGCAGAGCTCCGAGAACAAACACGCATACAAATCAACTCGACTCAAACTGAGACCCCAGGGACACATGAATAACAGGCAAACGGCCGCCCTGCCTAGTGTTTTCTCCTTGCCTATGGCGATATTTGTGTGACTGAGTAAAAGTCTTATTTGTAGATCTGTCATAACTTTATATACGTAGCAGGCACATCCAATCCTACTGCTCTTTTTGGAATTATAGCCATAATAAGAGTGGGTGTTGGCTTTTCCCTCCATGTAATCAAAGATAACTGACCTGCGTGCAGAACAATCCTGGCTCAGTCCATAATGGGCTCTTCAGATAACTGGCGGTATTGGAGCAGATTACAGCATGCCTTTTTAAAGGCCCTACCTGATGCAGTCATTTGCTCGGTATGATGGGATGCATTGAAAGGAGCTAAATAAGCATTGAGAAGCAGATACGGCACATTAGGTTTAGAAATTGAAGGGCAGTAATGATGAACTTAGCTGAGGGCGTCTGATGGACAGTGATGGCTCCCCAGAGTGAAGGCTCTGCTGAGTTTTTGTTGGCATCTATGGCAGTGATTGAGGGTATGTCAGGCCCATTGTTGTTAGAAGATCTCATGGTGCATTGAGAGAATGGGAGCAGGGCTGAACATTGATAGCACTTAAGTAGCTTATCGCATCTGTGGAGCGGTTTAGCTGATGCACAGTGAAAGAGGGCCCCAAGAGTGAACACTTATCTCATGCTCCAGTGAAATATTGTCGTAGCTTCCTCACTCAAGGGCTTTCTTACAATAGATCACCCCGATGCCCTCTTTTCACAGTGTTTGTAATATTGATTCACTCACATTTAATATGCACTTTGTCAACATTTAATATGAATGCATGTGTTATATTGATGAATGCCCAAGTATATGGGCTGTATGTAATGATATGCTGATTTGTTATTCTTTATTTAGTAGATTTATTTATTTTCTCCTATCCAAAGTGACAGTTCGAAGGGACATTAGAGGGACATTTCACCCAAAGCAACCTGGTGTTAAGTGCTTCACTTAAGGGCACAATGGCAATCATAATGGGAAACTCAGTTTCATGGATTATTCTTTCTGGGATCTGGGATGCTTTTAGGTTGCCATCTTTAACAGAAACTCTACCACCAGAGTTGCATGTGTGCATTGTAAACATAGTATTGTTGCCACCGCCGGCGCCGCCATGTCGTGGTGACACTATGTTTTTCGTTGCGAAAGCCAATCTACTTTGTTTGGCCTTCCAAAAGAGGACACAATTAGAAAACAGTGGTTAAGCTTTATTTACAACACTGTTCCAGAACAGTACAACACAAATATTCAACTGTGTGCTGTGCATTTTTCGAAGGACTGTTTCCAGAAACCTGGGAGAGTACAAGGCCGGCTGTGCACAAAGGTTGATTCTAAAAAGTGGGGCAATTCCATCTTTGCAAGTACAGTCTGGCACTTCTGACTCACAGGCAGATTGTTTTAAGAATTTGCTACTGTCTATTCAAACGCAAGATTTGAGCAGTGTAGAGTAGCGCTTGTTTGTCATTTCTACGATCACAAATGCAGACATGGTTTTATGTTTACATAGTGTTTTCCTCCCGGTAGCGTGGTGCGATGCGTAAAAAGACCATTAAACATTATTACACTGCCGGGCAAAAAAAGGTCACTGTTTGAAATATGCAAGTGCTTAAGAGTCTATGATTGGATCATTACTGCAGTGATTATTATGTTTCTAGCATGTTATATGTTTGGCAACAGTTTTTCTAACCCTAATTGGGGTTAGAAAAACAGGCTCAAACTGTGAAAGAATGGCTGGGAGGGAGCATGAAAGATCATTTTCACACATGAATTGGCACCTCTGAGTCCAGACCTTAAATTCATTGAAAGTCTTTGGGATGTGCTGGAGGAGACTTGACAGAGTGCTGGTCTATTGCATTGTCAATACAAGATCTTGACCAAAAATTGATGCACCTCTTGATGGAAATAACATCACAACATTTATTTCCATGAAGGGGTGCATCAACTTTTGGTCCAGATCTTGTATTGACAATTTTTTACAGGTTTATTATTTAAATTTTTTCATACTATGAGTTTGTTATTTTTATAAAGTTCTGAAAACACTTAGTTAAATATTTGATTATTATACAATTGTTCATTGAAATATAATTATTTATCTAATTATAATTATTATGTGTGACTTTGACTTAAATAAAAATGTTCTTTCTCTCTCGAACTCATGAACTGAGAGAGTAAACCAATTCTTAAATTATGAATTTTGCCCAACCCTGGTAACAGCATGCATCATTTTAAGCAGCATTTAAATGTCTTTGTGTTCAAGTTAATAACTTTTATGGTTTACTGAAACAACTGGTTTGAAATGTGCTTTTATAGGCGTTTTAAAGACCAGAAGCCATCACAAGCATATGTGTTGCATTTGCGCTGAACAGTGCATTTCAGAGTAATATAAAACTGCCTTAGTCCACCGCTTGTGTCCATAGACATCAGTCTTATTTGTATTTAAGTGCAGCTCGCTCTCATTTACTGTGACTCTAAGGAGCTGTGACTCAACCTCGACAGACAGCAGAGCTGACTTACTGTGAAAGTGGAAATGGCACTTGCGGGGCTTTGTGCAGTAATGGTATTTATACTGCAGTATCCTGCACTGGGTTCATACATGTTTGCATCTTAGTATCCGCTCAGTTCATTGGCCAGCTTAATGCTAGTAGGTGCATCCGTGCTTTGTTTATAATGTGGACATTACTTCTGATAGATGTGCTATGCTTTGCAATAGCAACAATGACTAACTGTGAGGGCAGTTTCACAGACTAGTGAGTACAAAAGCACAACAGGCGTTTTCATGCTGAGCTCTTTAAATTTGTTTATTAATTCTGCCTGTTACAAAAATGTGGAGGTCACTCCATTTAGCTGAAAACTGTTTTAATGAAGCCAATTCTATTTTAATGAATGAAGTATTTTATTGTCCTTATTGTGGTGTTTTGACTCTATTGTGGCAGAAAATTATTCAAATTAAACACATTTTGCTTGTTTTTGGACATTGCATCTTGAAAAAACTGTTTCCATCAGTTATATCTGCCAGGATTCTTCCCATCATAAACAGGCATAAACAGTGGTTGTGCATTTGCACAGAAATGAACTGCAGATGGATTTTAAAACTGCTAAAATTCAATACTTTCCTATTTCTATAGGTTCTCATAACAAGAACATGAAAAGCTCTCAATTTGCTTGAGATAAAATAGGATATATTGGAAAAGTATTTCACACAGAGCTAGCTGATGTAAATTCATATCTTGCCTCCATGTAAGCCGCCTTTTTTGATGTTCTAGAGCTTTAAGCATAATCAATGAAAAGGGTTCGTTTTGTACCAAAATGATACTTTCCTCTGAGGCGCCGCAGACATGCTGGGAGTTGTATTACCATTTTGCTTGAGAGTATAAATCATCCAACACTTGTACATTCTTTCCAATACTGCTGATGAATATTTCATGAACGAAATTGCACTTTCACTGATATTCAATTGTGCCAACCGCCCCCCACCCCACCCCACCCCACCCCACCCCATCCCACCCCATTGATCACATCCGCTAGGACAGAAGAACACCTTCTTTCCAAGGCTAAACTTGTGTCCTTAAACTCACAGCGAGTTTGCTGCTGTACATCACATCCAATGTAATCAGAATCCAAAACTTTATTCTCCATTTGCACATTTGTACCTCACGGTCAAATCTTCTGACTGCTTTTTGCGTGGAGTTTGTCATTATTGTGGATGATAACTGCGGTGTCATCAGCGGTTTAGTGTGCTTCTGCTGAGTGTACAGTCATAAGAGTTAATACAGGCAGGCTGTTAAAAACTGCCTGGAAGATGTCGAGTATTTTGAATCACTTCCATGAGACTTTATTACCCATTACCCATTTAGTACCGCTTATGGCCTGCCCATCCAACAGTCCTGTTTAGACAGTGTTGCGCACACCGAGATCTATGAGTCTGATGCCGACCACAGCCTGTGCTGGTGTTAAAGAAAGAACCACGGCCAACAACAACATCCTGATATAGATGCGTCACTTATGGTGAGATGTTCACATAGGAAGCGATGACATTATCTGTAGATATCTCAGGAGAATAAAACCAGGAGTGAATCCACACAGACTAGATACTAAAGAGAAACACTGGAGGGAGGTCAGCTTTTGTGTTGGCTTGGGATGGATTTGAGATTAAATTCAGCTCAAAATAAAGGATTTGTAGGATTTTATAGATAGATGTTATCTATAAGTGACTTTTAAATCTTGTACCATTGCGGTATGAGCTCTAACCCCAGGACACGACTTGCAGATCTCCAAAACATCCTTATCGTGACAGCAAATCAAGCCGTTCAATGCCTGTTGCCACAGCAATTCTCTGCCAAATAAAAACACCCACATCTTTCAGTATGATGCAACACTCAAGTCACCACTTTTCTTGGATTTGCAGGCACATATGGCTAGTATTTTACATGATTAGAATTGACTGAATCTAAAAAAAGTAGCTAAACAATAAAAAATAAAAAAAATCTAATATACACTCAAAAAATAGCTTGTTGGTCTAAACTAATTCAATTATGACACCTATTTCCACACAGTTTAACTGATTTATTTGAACGTAAGTTAATTGTACTGATGAGTAAAATTCATCCTAATTGAATGAGATTTCACACCAATTTCATTTGACGTATTCTGTACACAGTTATGTTCTGTTTGTTTTAGTTTTCATGGACTATCAGTTGTTTTCATTAGTCACGTCTTCCTTTGTTCTATTTTCCCACCACAATCTGTCACCATGGACACTGATCACATTCATCACAGCTGTTCGTCATTTTAGTTAATCATCTGTGTATTTAAGTTCCTGTTTGTTTTCTGTTCAGTTGTCTGGTATTGTCTGTGCTATCTGCACACTGTTTCGCACGTTGACTAATTCTTTATAAATAAACCTTGTATTTACTTTTACCTGATCCTCATATTCATCTTTCTCGGACCCCAGTGTTACAGGATGTTTCCTGAACATAATTCATTTATGTTGATCCAACTAGTGCTGTTGCTGTTCAAACTGGTTTAAATGTCAAATATAACTGAACACCAAACATTAACAGGTCTTTCCCTTTACTAAAAACACATTAAACAGCACTTAATTTCAACATTTACTCTCCTGATCTATCCCTATGCAAAGCATGCTGGGAACTAGAAATCCATTGCCCAGTTTCAGTCAATGCAACATAAATGACATACAGGTGCTGGTCATATAATTAGAATATCATCAAAAAGTTGATTCATTTCACTAATTCCATTCCAAAAGTGAAACTTGTATATTATATTCATTCATTACACACAGACTGATATATTTCAAATGTTTCTTTCTTTTAATTTTGATGATTATAACTGACAACTAAGGAAAATCCCAAATTCAGTATCTCAGAAAATTAGAATATTACTTAAGACCAATACAAAGAAAGGATTTTTAGAAATCTTGGCCAACTGAAAAGTATGAACATGAAAAGTATGAGCATGTACAGCACTCAATACTTAGTTGGGGCTCTTTTTGCCTGAATTACTGCAGCAATGCGGCGTGGCATGGAATCGATCAGTCTGTGGCACTGCTCAGGTGTTATGAGAGCCCAGGTTGCTCTGATAGTGGCCTTCAGCTCTTCTGCATTGTTGGGTCTGGCATATCGCATCTTCCTCTTCACAATACCCCATAGATTTTCTATGGGGTTAAGGTCAGGCGAGTTTGCTGGCCAATTAAGAACAGGGATACCATGGTCCTTAAACCAGGTACTGGTTGCTTTGGCACTGTGTGCAGGTGCCAAGTCCTGTTGGAAAATGAAATCTGCATCTCCATAAAGTTGGTCAGCAGCAGGACGCATGAAGTGCTCTAAAACTTCCTGGTATTCGGCTGCGTTGACCTTGGACCTCAAAAAACACAGTGAACCAACACCAGCAGATGACATGGCACCCCAAACCATCACTGACTGTGGAAACTTTACACTGGACCTCAAGCAACGTGGATTGTGTGCCTCTCCTCTCTTCCTCCAGACTCTGGGACCCTGATTTCCAAAGGAAAAGCAAAATTTACTTTCATCAGAAAACATAACTTTGGACCACTCAGCAGCAGTCCAGTCCTTTTTGTCTTTAGCCCAGGCGAGACGCTTCTGACGCTGTCTGTTGTTCAAGAGTGGCTTGACACAAGGAATGCGACAGCTGAAACCTATGTCTTGCATACGTCTGTGCGTAGTGGTTCTTGAAGCACTGACTCCAGCTGCAGTCCACTCTTTGTGAATCTCCCCCACATTTTTGAATGGGTTTTGTTTCACAATCCTCTCCAGGGTGCGGTTATCCCTATTCCTTGTACCCTTTTTTCTACCACATCTTTTCCTTCCCTTCGCCTCTCTATTAATATGCTTGGACACAGAGCTCTGTGAACAGCCAGCCTCTTTTGCAATTACCTTTTGTGTCTTGCCCTCCTTGTGCAAGGTGTCAATGGTCGTCTTTTGGACAACTGTCAAGTCAGCAGTCTTCCCCATGATTGTGTAGCCTACAGAACTAGACTGAGACACAATTTAAAGGCCTTTGCAGGTGTTTTGAGTTAGTTAGCTGATTAGAGTGTGGCACCAGGTGTCTTCAATATTGAACCTTTTCACAATATTCAAATTTTCTGAGATACTGAATTTGGGATTTTCCTTAGTTGTCAGTTATAATCATCAAAATTAAAATAAATAAACATTTGAAATATATCAGTCTGTGTGTAATGAATTAATATAATATAAAGTTTTTGATGATATTCTAATTAAATGACCAGCACCTGCACAACACAAATGGTTTATGTTAACTTAACATTTTACAAATTTAACGTAATACAATTGAGTGCAAATGGCAATTAAGTAAAAAAACAAAATATTTGTGTTATTTCAGCTTATTTAAATTAAATTAATTATTTTTTGAGTGTAGTTTTCTATGCTGTGCCAAGTAAATAACCACTTTTGGATGGGTTTCCTAAAGCACTAAAAGAAATTTAGTGACGTGTAAAGGAATGCTCACACTACACTTTTCCTTCCATTGACTTCCATTTATACGCAATAGAATGCAAGAGACAGGAAACGCAAGCTCATGCGAATTCTGCTACATTCCAAAGTACAACTGTGGTGAACTCTGCCCAGCAAATTCATATTACGTGAAGACAATAGAAGACTGATATGTCACGCGTGACCTCTTAGCTGAATTTAAAAAATAATAATAATTTTTAATTCTTCAGCATTGCAGATGTAGCTCTTTATTGTCATTGATGATTCCATGAAGAACCTTTAACATCCATGGAAACTTTCCATTCCACAAAAGGTTCTTTAGATTTTAAAAATGTCATTCAAAAAAAGTTTATTTTAGGAATTCTTCACTAAAACATTCTTTGGAGAACCAACGTCTCAGTTACGTATGTAACCCTCGTTCCCTGAAGGAGGGAACGGAGACGCCACGTCGGAGTACCGACGAATAGGAATCTCGCTCGCGAGATCCAATCTACTTCGAGTGAAACTAAACGAGCCAATGCACATTGGCATGCAATGATTGCACCAGGTGCTCATGCCACACAGCGCGGGTATAAATGAGACACAGGTGTTTGCATCAAATTAGTTTTTTGCTGAGGAGCCGAGTAGGTAGACTGGCACCCCAGCAGGGTGCAGAGGACATGGCGACGGGACGTGGCGTCTCCGTTCCCTCCTTCAGGGAATGAGGGTTACATACGTAACCGAGACGTTCCCATTCAGTCGGTCACTCTCGACGCCACGCCGGAGTACCGACGAATAGGAATCCCTACCAAAGTGCCATGGCCTCTGCCCCCATCCAGTGCCCTGTGTGAGCCTCCTGAGCTCTCTTACCTGATGAGACGGGCCTCACACAGAGAAGTCCATCACTGCTGTTCCGCATGACCCGTTCAGTGACTATTGGATAACACTGGGAAAGCGTGCCCTAGTGAAGGGAACGCTGCAGAGCCCACATCGTACCCCGAAGGAGTTATGTGGAGTACAATGCTGAGCCGTAGCCCGCAATGTAGAGAGGGGGCTCAGTCCCACTGACGGGAAGGCTCTCCCAAGGGAAAGACACAGGCTTCCCGTAGAAGCGACCGTGGAAAATATATGGGATCCCCGGAGGGTCACTCATATAACCCCAGCCCAGTACCGGTTCTCAAGGATTCAGCGGCAAGGGGCCTGATGCCAGACGCTCCGCCACGTCCGGCACCGAGGGTGATGGAGGACTCAACAGAGTTTGCTTCTGGAGAAATAAGCGCAGTGGCGCAGCAAGCCGACAAGAGCCAGGGCCTCTCAGTGCTTCTACCCGTTTGAGGCGAGAACACAGGAGGACACTGGCTCTACACGTAGATGATAGAATGTAGCAAACGTGTTGAGTGTCGCCCAGTCCGCAGCTCTACAGATGTCTGACAGCGAGGCGCCACGTGCCAGCGCCCAGGAGGATTCTAGTAGAGTGTGCTCGCACCCTGAATGGACAGGGCACACCTTGTGCTTGGTAAGCCAAGGTGATGGCACAGACGCGATCGAACATCTTCAGGGGTCTTCTCGGCGAGAAGAACACCACTCGACGAACAGGTTCCACTTCAAAACATAATACTGTCTTGTAGACGGTGCTCGTGCCGAAGTGATGGTGTTAACTACCTCTTGGGGTAAGTCACCTAGAACCTCTGCGTCCCGTCCAGGGGCCAGACATGAAGCTTCCACAGATCTGGACGCGGGTGCCACAGGGTGCCCCGTCTCTGAGTCAGAAGGTCCTTCCTCAGAGGAATCGGCCAAGGAGGGGCTGTCGTGAGGAGCATAAGGGTTTGGGAACCAGGTCCGGTTGGGCCAGTACGGCGCCACCAACAGGACCTGCTCCTCGTCCTCCCTGACCTTGCACAGTGTCTGTGCAAGTAGGCTCACTGGGGGAAACACATATTTGCGCGGCCCCTGGGGCCAGCTGTGTGCAAGTGCATCCGTGCCGAGTGTACCCTCGGTCAGCGAATAGAACCACTGGCAGTTGGACGTTTCTGGGGAGGCAAACAGGTCGACCTGTGCCGCCCCGAACTGTCTCCAAATCAGCTGAACCACCTGGGGGTGCAGCCACCATTCCCCTGGGAGCGCAGCTCGTGAAAGCTCATCGGCCACACGGTTGCTCACACCAGGGACATGAATGGCCCGAAGCGACCTCAGACACTTCTGACTCCAGAGGAGGAGATGGCGGGCGAGTTGCGACATGCGACGGGAGCGCAGACCACCTTGTCGGTTGATATACGCAATGGTTGCAGTGTTGTCCATGCGGACCAGTACATCTTTGCCCCGTAGCAGCCTTTTGAGGCGGCTCAGAGCGAGATGCACTGCTAGCAACTCAAGGCAGTTGATGTGCCAATGCAGGTGCGGGCCCGTCCAAACCCCTGACACTGCATGCCCGTTGTACGTGGCTCCCCAGCCCATGGCAGAGGCATCCGTGAAGACCACAGCATGCCTGGACACCTGTTCCAGAGGCACTCCGGCCCGAAGGAACAAGGGGTCTGACCATGGGCTGAAGGATTGGCGGCAGGCCGGTGTGATGCTCACCCGGTGAGTGCCGTGTTGCCACGCCCATCTCGGGACTCGGCTGTGTAGCCAATGCTGAAGCGGTCTCATATGAAGCAGGCCGAGCGGTGTTACTGCCGCTGCGGCTGCCATATGCCCCAGGAGCCTCTGAAACTGTTTCAGTGGAACCGCCATCCTGCCTTGAAACGTGTTCAGGCAGTTCAGCATCGACTGGACGCGCTCCTCTGTGAGGCGTGCTGTCCGTTCGACCGAATCTAACTCCATACCGAGAAAAGAGATCCTCTGCACGGGGGCGAGTTTGCTCTTCTCCCAGCTGACCCGAAGACCCAACTGGCTGAGGTGTCTGAGCACCAGGTCCCTGTGTTCGCACAACTGATCCCTGGACTGTGCTAGAATGAGCCAGTCGTCGAGATAGTTGAGGATGCAAACGCCCTGTTCTCTCATGGGCACAAGGGCCCCCTCCGTGACTTTCGTGAAGACACGGGGGGACAGGGACAGCCCGAAGGGCGCGAGGTCCATTGCGGTTCTCAGTTCCTGGAGAACTGCGGGATCGTGACCACCCTCATGCAAGGTCTTCAGTGCCTGGGCCTGATGGACCTGCAACAACGGCATAGCGTGTAAGGAGGAGGCAGCATCCCCACAAGCCTGGTAGGCCTTTCTGATCAGATCGGACGAGTACCTACAGGCCCGGGAGGGGAGACATGGGTTCCCCCTGGAAGTGGAGTTAGGGCACAGTTGCATAGCAACGGCCCGTTCCACGGGAGGAACCTGCGTGTAACCCT
This sequence comes from Rhinogobio ventralis, assembly GCA_039654625.1. Lineage (NCBI taxonomy): Eukaryota > Metazoa > Chordata > Actinopteri > Cypriniformes > Gobionidae > Rhinogobio > Rhinogobio ventralis. The sequence continues at coordinate 23,940,079 of CM077203.1, read as the reverse complement.
TCTGCGCTCCCCCATCGAGGGTGGTGAGGGAGGAGGAGCCACTGGGCCGGTTTCGGGCAGTGAAAGGTGCCGTCCACGACCTAGTGAGCTCGTCATGCACCTCCGGAAAGAAAGGAACTGGGGTGGGGCGCTGAGAACCAGCACGGGCCACCCCAAGAAACCAATTGTCCAGCCTCGAGGGTTCGGGACACGGTGGAGGGTTCCACACGAGCCCGACTCTCTCAGCGGCCCGGGAAAGCATGGCCATCATTTCCGGATCCGTATCGGGCACAGCGGATCTTCCCGAAGGAGCCCCCTGCGCCGGCACGTCATCTCCAGAAACTTCTGACCCTCCCTCCGATGCAGCGATGGACATCTGATCATCAAGAGGAGCCCCGAAGGATACGGATGGTACACACCTCGTGGGTGGCCCACCGCGTTCCAACGGCAGCTCTACTGGCTGCGAAGTGTGGGAGGGGTGAGGGTTCCCCGGGGGTTGGGTCCCTGAAGGAAGCGCGCTCACCGTAATCCTCAGATCACCCGCGCTACTGCCTGAAGTAACCCTCTGTGGAGGATTAGATCGAGGCAGAGGCACGGGGACTCCACCCCTTGCGAGATGGAGTCTCGACTGCAACTCCGAGATGGTCATGTTCCCGCAGTGAGAACGAGAGTCATCCACCAGCGCTGCCTGAACGCCCAAACACGAGATACAGCGCTTGTGACCATCCCTCGGTAACAGATAACCACCGCATCCAGAAACACACAGATAGAATGTCATCCTGAAAAGGACGCAAGCTCTATCTGTGTTACTCTTTTAGGAGGACGCTCTCCTTGGTGCTGAAGCACGCAGGGGGAGGGGTCGTGGCGACACAGTCAGGGGATAGTGCAGCCTGACGTGCGCGCTCTCTCACACGAAGGCGCTCTCTTACCAGCCGTAAGAACGGCTTTTCAGCGCTCTCCACCTAGCGCACCGAACCAGCTGTGAGAACAGCCTTTGTGTTTGCTCAAAAGAGAAAAAGAGAGATGATCAAAGAACCACACGACCCGCTGCAGTGCCGTCACACCAACACCGACTGAAGAGATCGCTTCCAAAAGGGCAGGCTTCTGTTCAGTCAGGACTGCGAAGTAGAGAGTGATATCTGGCTGAACCATCTACTACTCAGCTCCGAAGCAAAAAGCTAATTTGATGCAAACACCTGTGTCTCATTTATACCCGCGCTGCATGGCATGAGTACCTGGTGCAATCATTGCATAGCAATGTGCATTGGCTCGTTTAGTTTCACTCGAAGTAGATTGGCTCTCGCGAGTGAGATTCCTATTCGTCGGTACTCCGACGTGGCGTCGAGAGTGACCGACTGAATGGGAACAATGGTTCTTCTATGGCATTGCTGTGAAAATGCATTTCGGAACCTTTATTTTTAAGAGTGCAATGTTGAATTATGTTTTGTAGAAAAGTGTGAAATCATATTACGACCATTACAGTGTTGGTAGAATTTTTGTGTGCTCAAAGTCTAGTTTGACTACAGTTTAAGATTTATTTTATCTGGCATTTTCCCAACAGTAAATAAATAAACTAACGAGAGCAACATTTCTTTCACAATGTATCGAGGGACACAAATAAATGATTATTTTTATTATTTCAGTGCCATTATACATAATGGCCTGGTTTCACAGACAGGGCTTAAATCAAGCCAGGATTAGGTCTCATTTCAATTAATGCCATAGAGAATAAAAACATTACTGGTGTGCATCTTGAGACAAAACAATGGCTCTGGCATATTTTAAGATCTGTCAAGTTCAAGAAACCTTATTGTAAAGTATTATTCATATTTTTAATATAATTTGTTATATAAATATTAATATTTTCCAAAAATATGAGACCATGCAACAGTTTTAACTCTTAAATGAATATATATATATATATATATATATTGCATGTATTATTCTTAATTCTCAATTTCTCAATGTTAAGTGGTCTCAATTTTTGTCAGAGCTGTATATATATATATATATATATATATATATATATATATATGCACATGGGCCTCTGTTAACAGATGAGATTTGAGTGACTGTGCACTAAATGAACACATGTATTTATAAATTTAACTACAGATGAAATGTCCAATCTGAAAAGCAGAATTACACGTGGTAGCTGCAGAATTATAGTGATTAACATGGCATGGCATATATGACATAACATGCATTTATCTAGTGATCTACGTATGTGTAGTTGAGCAATAGCGTTTGTGAAACCCTCCCAGGTGAAAAAGTCGTACTATTAAATACATAAAAAAAATACTTGAAATTCAAGTATGCTTATAATACATTTGTATTCCCAACATGCTTATTTGAAGTGCATAAAAAATATATTGAATTGCATTTTAATATATTTCTAAAAAGTATACTATAAGTACTTTGGTAATAAATATATGCCTAATTATACTTTTAAGAAATATGCTAAACACAAGCATACTTTTTAGTTTTAGTGTATTTATATATGCAATATATTTATGCTATAAAAACTAATAGTCAACACAACACTTGATCACATGCTAATTGTAAAATTTGTAACATGCAAGTAATGATGAAGTAAAACATTTCTCATCACTGGCATTAGCACAGTTACAGCTCATTGAGAACAGCACAGCCTAACCACAAGGTCTACACTTCACGATAATGGTAACCTCAAAAATTGACACAACATAACACAACTTTTAAATGTCAAATATAATATCAAACTTTAACAGGTCTGTCCCCCTGTCAGCACTTTATTTCAACATTTACTCTCCTGATCCATCCCTATGCAAAGCATGCTGGGAACAAGAAATACACTGCCCAGTTCAGTCAGCGCAACATAAATGATTCATGTAGTCCCTACACAAATGGTTTAGGTTAACTTAACATTTTACAAATTTTATTTCATTTAATGTAATAAAATTGAGTAAAATGGCAATTAAGTTAAAAACTAAAGATTTTATTTAAATAAACTGAGCAAACAGCTAGAATCATTTTTTTGAGTGTATGATACAATATATTTATATTAAATATTTATGCATTTATCATTTTAATATTTTCAAAAGTAAGATATTTTTAAAAACATTTAAAATGTACCAAATTATAATGTATTATAAACATTTGTCAACTATAATTAAGCATTGCAATATGCATACTTATTAATATGTTGTTCACTTTTGCTTCTTAAAAAGCTGTTGTCCATTACATGATACATTTGTAATAGGCTACTACTGAAATTCCCACAAGGATTTCAACATCAAATTATTCGAAATGCATCATAAACACTGATCAATATAGAGAACAGTGATCATAAATCATTTTTCCAAAGATGCTTAAAAAATCTCTGTTTTTACTGTGTTTAAATTCAAACAACGAATGACACATATGATTAAACCTGATTGGTTCCAGAGAGTTGAGTGGCTCTGAGTGGTTCTTATGGTAACGAGCTGGTACCTCAGAGATTCCCTTTATCAGATAAACTGTGTGTGCATATGTTGCTTGAATGCGATTATAAATATAAATTTAAACTGATATAAAAATATAAATTGTAAATTATATAGAGCGATCGTGGAAACCATGTGATTCGTATGGATTACTTTGGCGATGTTTTGTTGTTGTTTTACGATGAGCTTTTTGAAACGTGAACGTTTTGGCGAGTTGTCTTTCATTGGAGGGTTATGCATCTCTCATTATTTTGTAACTTCAGGTAAGTTAAGATTTGGATTTAATTAACGTTACTTTCTGTGCCAGTCGTATTTTTGACACTCAATTTGACCAATCAGAGCCAAGCTTTTCAAATCAACATTTAATCGAAGCAGACGCGAAGAGATTAAGATACTGCCCACAGAAGTTACAGGTAAGTTTTAATTGCTGTTTGCATAAACACATATCTCACTGTTTAGTGTTTTCCTAGGTGGATATGGCTATTAGTGGTGTGTCGTTCATGAATGATTCGTTCATTTTGAACGAATATTTAATATGACTCGAGAACAATGAGTTGTCTCAGAGAGCTATTCGTTCATTTTGTGTTGACCACGCATGCGCAACATCCCATATGTTCTGTACAGGAAACAGAACTGATTAGTTCATCTCTCGAGTCTTCGGGTTCGAGTCATTCATTCATCAAGTCCCAGCCCCATAGGCAAGGCTATGCAGTCTGTACCGGAAACAGAAAAGATTAGTTCATCTATCGAGTCTTCGGGTTCGAGTCGTTCGTTCTTTTGTCACATGACAGCTGTGTTGGATACTGAAATTAGTTCATTCACAACCTTCCTTACAAGCAAGTGCGTAGTTTTTGTTTAGTTCAGTTTTTTAGCCAGTACTGTATATAATAATTGATTTTCCTATGAAGACTCTACACATTGGGTTGGTTAGAATGGATAGGCATAACATACATGTTTATAGCACATATCTTCTGATAATTTTATTATAATAAATATATTACAACATGCAGTCAATAATACAAATGTATATGAATGACTTGATGAACGAATGACTCAAACCCGAAGATTCGAGGCATGCACCTTCAGATCAGCTGCTATAGAAGACAGAGTGCAGAGGCATGCAAAGAAGAGAGTAGTAAATACGATTTAATCTCATATCACCTCTGTTGTATAGATTTTGAATCATGCCTAATGGAGGGTGACTCGTTAAGTCTTGGTAGGAAAATGATAGCAACTGGCTTCAAATGGCTAATTTCTGTGCTTCCTTTTAGTCCTTCATGTAAAAATCTGTCTGTTATTTAATTGTTTTTGTTTTTTGGTAAAGCAGCAGGTCACTTGACATAGTCGTCCTGGCATGCACCATTTTGCACAACTTCTAATTTCCTTAAATATCTGCAACATAGGTGAAGAGTGCATGTTATCATGACCACAATAGACACATTCATTAGAAATATAGGTTAAAATAAACCAGTGGTGCAGGTATAACTTCACTTTGTAGGCCCACCAGCAGTTAGCATCGCACTGGTTCCCTCAAGAAAAACCCAATAGGATTTTACCATAGGCTTTTGGATTATCGCAAAAAAACAAGCTTTGTGATCAACATAAGTTTATGATACTTACACGTTTTGTCCATCAAGATGATTATCAGATGAACACAACTTTTAGTAATTATAAAGCCTAAATGCAGTCGCCAGAAGTAAAAAGCTAAAGGAAGGCTATAAACAGACTACACCACAGTCCTGCGATTGCAACGTCACCTTCCGAAAACTCTTTTTATCTCAAAACATTTTCCCAGAACGTCTGAGTTTTAATTATGAGCATAACGAGGCTGTAAAAGTGGACTGAACTTACCTGTTTGGCGTGATGGCGTTTAATCTCCTCGACAGCCTCTGTAGTTATTTAGACACTTGTTAGCAACCGCCTTTTTCAAGACACGTAACAGCTTCAAAAAAATCATGAGTGGTATAATATTGATGTGTTTTATGTTGTAGAATAAAATGTGAAACTGTCTTGAGCTTGTGTTCACCACAGACCTTATTTCAGCCATTTAAACAAAATCCCATTCAAAAAAACCATTTACTTTGGTACGAGGGAACCGGAAGTGCAAAATGCTTCTGTGTTTGGCCTACAAAGTGATGTCATACCTGCACCACTCTATTATCAACATACAACATACCCTAAAATACACAAATAACAATATCAGTGACTCTGTGATTAATCTCTGCTCACTGTAAGTGGTGTTGTTGGTCTTCTTCTAATCTTATGTTCATTGTAAATCATAGAGTGCTGTATAGTGACGACAGACAAGAGGATAAAAATGGACGTGTCAAACTTGATGAAGAGATAGTCAAAGCTTTGAAAGGTAAACTGAGAAGTCAACGGAATTGTAATGCATATCTATGCAAATAATATAATATATATTATATTCAAACATGGATGCAAAACTGTTAATCATTGGTTTATTTTATATAAATATTTGTTTCCCTTTCTCAGATCCTGTGATAAAGAAGTCTTCAAACATTACAGTGTCTGAACTGCAAGCCCTCAGTCACTTCTTTGAGTACAACTCGCATTTTCTGCAACTGTCCATTTGAAGATGATGTGTCATTTAAACTCTTCTGTTTCTTTGTTTGGTTCAGCCTTTTGCAGACTTGTTTGTAAAGAAAAAATGCATCCACTTCTGCTCTCCCAGGGGAAAAAGATGTATTATTAAATGTATTAAAAATGTACTTGAGTATGTTTTTAGTACAATCAAATATAATATAAACATACTACTTGAATTTCAAGTGCATTTTCAATACATTTAATATTACGTCCTTTTCACCTGGGCTTTGTTTTCCAGTAACTTTTATTTAATGATGTCATATTCATAATGTGTGCTTTTCAGTAATATAGGTATAACTGAAATGTTCTACAAGTGGATGAAAATAGCTCTGCCATAGCATTTCACTGATCTTTCATTTATTATAATGTATTTTCAAGAGATTATGTATGCTGCTGTACTTTTTGAATGTACTCAAGGAATTTATTTTGTAATGTATATAATGATATAGTACATTAAAGTTTTCTATATTTCAAAGTGTGTACGTGTCTTAACATTTATATTTAATAATTTTGCACTTTTTATACCATTTTGAATACTGGAAAAAAAGAGGTATAATATACTAGTAGTGTAATACCATTGCATTTCTAATGAACTAAAATGCTATTGAAAAGCATATTAATATAAAAATATATTTTAAATGAATTAAATTAAAGAAATACATTTAAATTGCACTAAATATACTTAAAGTTGTTCCATTTTAGCACAATTTAATATATTAAAATATATTGCAAATATCTTAAAATTGATCTTAAGCATTTCTTAAAATGCACTTAAAGGTGCACTATGTAACTTTTCCATCCGCTAGAGGTCGCCTATTCAAAACAAAGGCGTAGTTTGATGACGCCAAGTTTGAGCGCAGAATCTTGGGACATGTGGTCTTCACCTCACAGCCGGTGGAAAAGAATCGGGACAGGACTCAGGCAGACATCATGTTCATGGATGCGATGCGTGTAGTATAAAGTTACGTTACTGTAGTATGAAGCAGAGCAGGACAGAGTGTTGTGGGAGCTAAACAAGGCCGCTGAAGCGATAGCGCAACACACGCCTCGCGAGTGGCGGGACTTTTATTATGCCACAGTCGCCGGCGCTTCCGGTCATGAGTATGAGGTAACGCAGCTCTGTTTATCATATCAGATACATTCGAGTGTGTTGAAAATGATGTTATGATGTTACTCTGTGCATTCGCTCGGCGGCTGCTATGACACTTGTTGCACACTGAGAGTAAAGCGTTTCTGCTAAATAAAACCGGAAACCGAGGGTAACGCAGATATGACGCCATTGACAGGCGACTCCCTCACACGTCCCAGTTCCTTGGTTAAAATAGCAATTTTCTCACGATTTACAAATAGTTGGAAACATTTGGGATATTGTAAGTATTATAAATTATAAAACTGGCCAAGTGGTTTTTGGATATTTTACTGAAAAAATGTTTACATAGTGCACCTTTAATATACTTAAAGTTGTTTCAAAATAATACATTTAATATGCATTTAATATAGTATCATTTCAATATATTAAGTATGTCCAAAAAAGCACAATTTAAATATATTTCCTTTTCACCTAGGTTGTCTAACAAAATTATTTTTCTTACTATATTCAGTACTGTCTAATAATTTCTGATCGTCAGGTCAATAATGTATATTTGTGTTATTTATTTGCAAGCTACTGGAGATTTTCATTGAAGTCTTGGTCTTAGTTTTGCACTTTGGGCCTGAAAGCTTCTGTAGTGATGTATTTAAGTTAAAAATGACCTTATCTTCGTGTTGGCTAGAATAAAGTGAAACTTTACCGAAGATGATTTTAAGAGAACAAGCAATGTTATCAAGAAACCCAGCATTTTTCAATTAACATATCTCTGATTAACATATGTCTCAGCTCATTAAGCTTATTTGGTTACTTTAAGTGCTAATTCTAATGTGTGTGTATATATATATATATATATATATATATATATATATATATATATATATATATATATATATATATATATATATATATTGTAATTGCTTATGAAGGAAGGTCTTTCAAAATAAATAAGTTGTGTTGTCACTGTTTTTATTTTTCTGACATTATCACATATTTTATTGCATGATATATATGTTGTGATATTGTTCAGCATTGCCTCATCATGTCCAAAGCATACAGCTAAACTTTCTGTATGTCCAGGTTTTGCTCCAGGTTTAAAAGTTTGGGTTAAAATGCCCAGAGCGGCATAAACCCGTAGGGATATTTACAATCATCTGCCAGCTTTAAGAGCTTTCTTTCGGGTCTCATTCCGTCTGACAGATGCTCTTTTAATTCCTGTGGCTCTATCTCCCCAGAACAGAGCGAATCCTTCTGCTGCAGTCAGCGGCTTTGGCACCTCATTTACACTTTGAACCCCCTGCAGTAAGTCTTGACAGGTCTCCGTCCCGTCTTCCCAGCTATTGTCTACACATGAGTACTAACTGATTGCCAACCCTTTGCAGGATATAAGCAAACAGGCTCTCTTCGGTCCCAGTCACTTTGTTTAATGTTGAATTATACATAAATGTCCCAAATTATAAAACAAAACAAATCAAACAATTGACTCCAAACACAACTACGTAATATACAATAGTGGCCAAGGTGCCAGGCCTAGGAAAACTGATTTAGTAAAAAAAAAAAAAACACGTCATCCAGCTTTGACATGTCATCATTAGCAACACATGTCATCCAGCTTTTATTAATATGATATTGATACTGCAGTGTGCAACATGTCTCATATGTTTAGGGGTGTAACCAGGGTTTGAAATTAACTTTTTCACTCACCGGCCAAATTGGCTACTAAATTTTTAAGTTACAGGCCATTCAGAACTTCTACTAGCCAAAAAGAAAAAAAGAGAAATAAACCAGATTAACTACGTCACAGCTTTTATATATATATATATATATATATATATATATATATATATATATATATATGCTTCTTTTTTTCTTTTTTTTCTGTAATTATTTTTATATTGTAATAATTTCACAGTTACTCTCCAAATTAGTGTAGAAACAACTTAACGAGTATATTTTAAATATTTGTTGTATGAATATTTGTCAAACATCTTTTTATGAATGAAGGCGAGTATCACTTATAATACTGAAACTGATGTCTCTATGAAACATTAATGATAGACATTCAACATTACAGTATAACTGAAAGCTATATCAATTTCAACATTTATTAGGCTTTAAAAAATAACAACTTTTAATTTAAGTGAACTTAAAACAATCTTCACATAAACCCGTTATAATAAATGTCATATATACCTGTGGCTGGTCTAATAGGTAGGAAATATACAGAAATTGAATAAAGTTATCAAACAGTCTGCACTGCATAATTAATACATTAAATATAGATTCATCCTTATTAAAGCTACAGTTCCCTTTCAGTCGGTCACGTTCGACGTACGTCGGACGTCACCGACGAATTGGGATCACTTCAGGGAGCCCCTATCAGCTTCGAGATATAGAGAACCGGCCAATGACTATTGGCGTGCGAGATTTGCATCTCGCGCTCCGCCCCGCAGCGCGGGTATAAAGCGGAAGCGAATGCAGCGCACTGTTGTCATTCACTTCGGAGCCGAACGGCGTTGATGAAGCATAGACTGCCTGCATTCAGCAAGAGAGAGAGAGAGAGAGAGAGAATCGGACTGAGGATCGTTCTGTGCTGGTCAGACGGCACAAAACAGCGCGACCGCGGGCTCACCGCTGCTGGAAGCAGAAACCAACTGCTGTTTTCACAGCAACAGTTTAAAACTGCTATTTGTTTCACTTGAGAGCAGATACAGGCTGCACTATCTCCTGTATTCTGCCGCGGTCTTCCCTGGGTGCTTCAGCACTGAAAGAGCATTTCCTCACAAAAAGAGCAACACGGGTGTGACACTGCGTCTTTTTCAAGATGTCATTCCACCCGTGCGTTTCTGGATGCGGTCGTTCCCTGTCGCCCGCTGACGGTCACAATCGCTGTATCACGTGCCTGGGCATTCAGCACGCTGAGGCAGCTTTTGTGGATAGTTCATGTTCCCACTGCGGGAACATGACTATCGCGGCGCTTAGGTCGAGACTCGCTTACCTTCGGGAAGGTGGAGTCCCCCTACCCATACCTCGATCTAGTGCTATTCCTGCCCAGCAGAATAGACCTACTTCGACGGATGGCCGGGGTGACCTGAGGATTACGTTCAGGGCAAACCCGCCGAGCCAGCCTCCGCAGGCCCCTGATCCCTCACAAGCGCCGCAGCCGGTAGGGCTTCCGGAGGAAATCGCTGGCCCCTCCCATGGGCGTCCAGTGGTGACCTTCGGGGCTCCAGTAGATGAACAGATGTCGATCGCTGCATCGGAGGGGGAGTTCCGGTCCTCGGAGGATGAAGATTCGGCTGTACTGCCTCCCTCTGGGAGAGTGGCAACGGCCGAGTCGGACCCCGAGTTGACGGCTATGCTTTCCCGGGCCGCCGAAAAGGTCGGGCTTGAGTGGAACCCTCCACCACGTCCCGAACCTTCTAGGTTGGATGATTGGTTTCTCGGGGCGGGTCGCGCTGGTTCTCAGCGTCCCGCCCCGGTGCCTTTCTTCCCGGAGGTGCATGAGGAGCTCACCAGGTCGTGAACGACACCATTTAGTGCCAGAAACAGACCTAGTGGCTCCTCCCTCCTCACTACCCTTGACGGCGGGCAAGCCAGGGGGTACGTGGGAATCCCACCAGTGGAGCGGGCTGTCGCGATGCAACTGTGTCCGGCTACCGCCTCCAACTGGCGCGGTGACCCGCGGCTCCCGTCCAAGGCCTGTAAGTTCTCTTCCAGTCTGACTGCGAAGGCTTACAGGTCTTGTGGCCAGGCTGCGTCCGCCTTGCATGCCATGGCGTTGCTCCAGGTGCATCAGGCCCAGGCACTCATGGACATGCACGAGGGTAGGCCGGACCCAGAGCTCCTCCGGGAGCTCCGGACGGCGACGGACCTCGCCCTCTGGGCGACGAAAGTCACCGCCCGTTCTATCGGTCAGGCGATGTCCACCGTAGTGGTCCAGGAACGACATCTCTGGCTCAACCTGGCCGACATGAGGGAGACCGACAAGTATCGGTTCCTGGACTCCCCCGTTTCTTCGGCCGGGTTGTTCGGCGACGCGGTCGAGAGCTTTGCCCAGCAGTTCTCGGCCGCCCAAAAGCAGACGGAGGCGATCAAACACATCCTGCCCCGGCGGCCAGCTGCTGCCTCCACCCTGCCGCCGGTCGCAGCGCCTCCGCCTGCCCGTCGCCGAGGACGTCCACCCGCCGCCGCCCCCGCTCCCGCCCCAGCCCAGCAGCAGCCTCCACCCGGGCGTAGGCGTGGAGCCGGCCGTGGGAAGGACGTCCAGCCCGCTCAGGCCGCTGCCAAGCCAGGTGGCAAGCGCCGTCGTAAGAGACCCTGAGACGGGCCACCCAGAGATGGAGGAGACTGCTCGTCAGGAGATGGTTGCAGCACCACTCCTTCCCCCGGAGGAGGGCCGGGGGAGAATCTTTTGTTTGATTTCTGTTCCGCCGCTGGCCCCAGCGCCAGCGGTACCCAAATTTTCAAAGAAAGAGCAGTTTCCAAAATCTCTGGGTGCCAAGAGAGCGCGCTTGGCGGTGTTCGACGCTCCCATGCCTTGTCACCCTCAGGTGCCTCTCCAATCGCCAGCAGGGGGTGCCGGCTGTGGGGACGCACACAAGCGGCCTTCTCACACTCACACACCCCCTCAGCGGAAGCAGGTAAGTGTTACGCAGTTCACTCAGACCCCACTTCGGGTCGCTCTCATGCCGTCCGAGTCGGGTCCCTGCATACCGCTTCGCTGCCCCGCTGCGGGTACATCTGTGGTGCCGATGGTCCCGCTTGTACGGTCGCTGGGAGCCTGGCTAGCGCTCCCCAGCCCGTCTCGCTGGCTCATCCGTACCATCAGACTCGGCTATGCGATTCAGTTCGCCCGGCGTCCCCCCAAGTTCAGGGGCGTTCACTTCACCTCTGTGTCGAGGGAGAATGCCCCTGTGCTTCAGGCGGAGATCGCAGTCCTACTGGCGAAGGACGCGATAGAGCCGGTCCCTCCAGCCGATATGAAGACCGGCTTCTACAGCCCGTACTTCATTGTACCCAAGAAAGGCGGCGGGTTACGGCCGATCTTGGATCTGCGATTCCTGAACCGGTCCCTTCACAGGCTACCGTTCAGAATGCTAACGCAGAAACGCATCTTCAGGTGCATCCGTCCCCAAGATTGGTTTGCAGCAATCGACCTGAAGGACGCGTACTTTCATGTCTCGATTCTCCCTCGACACAGACCGTTTTTACGCTTTGCGTTCGACGGACGAGCATATCAGTACAAAGTCCTACCCTTCGGGCTAGCCCTGTCGCCCCGTGTCTTCACGAAAGTCGCGGAGGCGGCCATTGCTCCCATGAGAGAGCGTGGAGTTCGCATCCTCAACTATCTCGACGACTGGCTGATCCTTGCCCAGTCGCGAGAACAGTTGTGCGAACACAGGGACATGGTGCTCAGTCACCTCAGCCGGTTGGGTCTTCGGGTCAACTGGGAAAAGAGCAAACTCTGCCCCACGCAGAGGATCTCTTTTCTCGGTATGGAGCTGGATTCGGTCGGCCTGACAGCGCGCCTCACCGAGGAGCGCGTCCAGTCGGTGTTGAACTGCTTGAATTCGTTCAAATGCAGGACAGCGGTACCACTGAAACATTTTCAGAGGCTCCTGGGGCATATGGCATCCGCAGCCGCAGTAACGCCGCTCGGGTTGCTTCATATGAGACCGCTTCAACACTGGCTACACGACCGAGTCCCGAGATGGGCGTGGCACAGCGGATCCCTCCGTGTCCCTGTGACTCCGAGGTGCCGCCAAACCTTCAGCCCGTGGTCGGACCCTTCATTTCTACGGGCAGGAGTTCCCCTAGAACAAGTGTCCAGGCATGCTGTTGTCTCCACGGATGCCTCATCCACCGGCTGGGGTGCCACGTACAACGGGCTTGCAGTTTCGGGTCTGTGGACGGGGCCTCAACTGCAATGGCATATCAATTGCCTCGAGTTGTTAGCAGTTCGTCTTGCGCTGGGCCGCTTCAAAACGCCGCTACTAGGCAAGCACGTTCTGGTCCGTACGGACAACACTGCGGCCGTTGCGTACATCAACAAACAGGGTGGTCTACGCTCCCGTCGCATGTCACAACTCGCCCGCCATCTCCTCCTATGGAGTCAGAAGCATCTGAGGTCGCTTCGTGCCATTCACATTCCGGGCCTGCTCAATCGTGCGGCCGACGAGCTCTCACGACAGCCAGTGCTCCCCGGAGAGTGGAGACTCCATCCCCAGGTGGTCCAGCTGATCTGGAGTCGCTTCGGGACCGCACAGGTAGACCTGTTTGCCGCCCCGGACACGACCCACTGCCAGTTGTTTTATTCCCTGACCGAGGGGACCCTCGGCTCGGATGCGCTGGCACACAGCTGGCCCCGGGGCCTACGCAAGTATGCGTTTCCCCCAGTGAGCCTTCTCGCACAGACTCTGTGCAAGGTCAGGGAGGACGAGGAGCAAGTCCTGTTGGTCGCTCCGTATTGGCCCAACCGGACTTGGTTCCCGGAACTAGTGCTTCTCGCGACAGCACCTCCCTGGCCCATTCCTCTGAGGAAGGACCTCCTGACTCAGAGACGGGGCACCCTTTGGCACCCGCGTCCGGACCTCTGGAAACTCCATGTCTGGTCCCTGGACGGGACGCGGAGGTTCTAGGTGGCCTTCCACAGGCTGTGGTAGACACCATCACTTCCGCTAGAGCTCCCTCTACGAGGCGCCTCTATGCGTTGAAGTGGAACCTGTTCGTCGGCTGGTGCTCTTCTCGCCGAGAAGACCCCCGGAGATGTTCGATCGGTTCCGTGCTTTCCTTCCTACAGGATGGGTTGGAGCGAAGGCTGTCTCCCTCCACCCTCAAAGTCTATGTTGCCGCTATCGCCGCTAATCATGACATGGTAGGTGGTAAGTCTCTAGGGAAGCACGATCTGATCGTCAGGTTCCTGAGGGGGGCGAGGAGACTAAAACCGCCTCGCTCTCCCTCTATACCCTCTTGGGACTTAACTCTGGTGCTAACCGCACTGCAGAGGGCGCCCTTTGAGCCTTTGCAGTCAGTCGAGTTAAAAATCCTGTCTCTGAAGACAGTACTCCTGACTGCATTGGCCTCTATCAAGAGGGTAGGGGACCTGCAGGCATTTTCGGTCGACGAATCGTGCCTGGAATTCGGGCCCGGTAACTCTCATGTAATCCTGAGACCCCGGCCCGGATATGTGCCCAAGGTTCCCACCATTCCCTTCCGGGACCAGGTGGTGAGCCTGCAAGCGCTGCCTTCGGAGGAGGCAGACCCAGCCCTAGCTTTTCTCTGTCCAGTCCGCGCTCTCCGGACTTACGTGGACAGAACTCAAAGCTTCAGGACCTCAGAGCAGCTCTTCGTCTGTTATGGAGGCCAGCAGAAGGGAAAGGCTGTCTCCAAGCAGAGGATGGCCCACTGGATAGTGGATGCCATCGTCTTGGCGTACCAAACCCAAGACGTGCCCTGCCCGCTCGGGTTAAGAGCCCACTCCACTAGGGGTGTAGCTTCTTCCTGGGCGCTGGCTCGTGGCGCCTCGCTGACAGATATTTGTAGAGCTGCGGGCTGGGCGACACCTAACACGTTCGCTAGATTTTATAGCCTCCGTGTAGAGCCGGTATCTTCCTGTGTGCTCGCTTCCCATAGTCAGTAACACCGAAGTGCCCGTTCTAAGTGTCGGCTTGCTGCGCCACTCCCTTCCCCTTGGAACGGATACGTGCGCTTATATGCTCCAGTCGAGTTCCCCAGAACAGCGAACCCTGTTGAGTCCTCCGCAACCCGCGGCAGTCGGATGTGGCGGAGCGTCCGACGCCAGGTCTAACACTCGTATGCATTGGTGGAACTTGTGTTAGGCTGGGTTCCATATGTTGTGACCCCCACGGCGGTCCCATATGTGTATTCTTCCACGGTACGGCTCCCTACGGCGAGCCCGTGTCTTTCCCTCGGCAGAGCTCTCTGCCGTCTCAGTTAGGTGTTGTTCCCCCGCCTGTTTGGCCGGGGCCACCCCTGGGACTTCCGTATGTTGCACTGCCCACGGCCAGTCCATACGTGTATTTTCCACATGGTAACTCCCTTCGGGCATGATGTGGCTTCCGCAGCGTCCCTCTGGGCACGCTTTCCCAGCGTTATCCAATAGTCTGCTGAAGTGGGTCTTGCGGAACAGCAGTGTGACTTCCCTGCGTGAATTTCCCGCCCGGAACAGACGGGGTCTGAAGGGCTCTCGCTGGGCGCTGGAAGTGGTAGTAACTGTGGCGTTTTCCAAAGGGATCCCAATTCGTCGGTGACGTCCGACGTACGTCGAACGTGACCGACTGAAAGGGAACGTCTCGGTTACGTATGGTAACCCTCGTTCCCTGAAGGAGGGAACGGAGACGTACGTCCCGTCGCCACAGTTGCTGTACCATCACTGCATGGCCGAGTCACTAGTTCGGCTCCTCAGTGAAAAACAACAGTGCGCTGCATTCGCTTCCGCTTTATACCCGCGCTGCGGGGCGGAGCGCGAGATGCAAATCTCGCACGCCAATAGTCATTGGCCGGTTCTCTATATCTCGAAGCTGATAGGGGCTCCCTGAAGTGATCCCAATTCGTCGGTGACGTCCGACGTACGTCTCCGTTCCCTCCTTCAGGGAACGAGGGTTACCATACGTAACCGAGACGTTTTCTCTGCTCCCTTTGTTCTTTGATTAACATTAATGACTGACATCATTAGTGGTTGCTGTTCCTTTAAGATCTGCCGCTGCCGAACATGAGACGGATCTGATGCGCTTTCATGCGAATCTCATTTTCTCTCAACTTTTTTAGTTCATTTAAGACATTATTTAACTCCTTTAAGACTGCTCTTATGAGAATACTCCACAAAACTGAAATGTTGGCATAATTCTGTGTGTATTGTTTGTTCAAGCGCGAAAGAGAACTCGATTCTGGTGCGCTGTCTGTGCGTCACAGACATTCACAGGCAGCGCATATGAACGCGCTCATATATTAAAAGTGAGTAATCATAGTAAATGACACGCCAAATTTGCTAGTGATATGACAGCGTTACCCGCCACAGTTGATTTTTACCCGCATTTGGCAGTTTGGCGGGTGTTAATTTCAAACCCTGGGTGTAACGATATTCAAACTGAAGAACCGTGATACACCACCCACGGTACGTACCGCTGTACTCTCATGGCGCTCCGAACACCTCCCGCCCCCCGGCTGCCTGTCCCAGCCCTGGCCTATTGTTGAGGTTGACCTCACTTTACCTTCGCAAAGCCCCTTTTAGCTGTACTACACTGAGTACATTTTGCATTTCAAAAGTTACATTTTGGTTTAAAAAATTGACAAAAAACCAAACAAATTTCTCTAATTTGTCAATGTATTGTTTAGTTTTTTTAAGAAATGAAGGCTATTTCCATGTGTAAGTAACAGTGTCTTGAAAGAAGAAAGCAAACTAGATTTAATCAGAACAGCAAAAGAAATCAGATGCACAACTCTATAAAAGCAAATACATCAGAGTCTCTAATTTGAGAAATGGAACACACTAAACATTAATAAGTAGAAAAGGGTTGGATGGGTTTGAAGATATAAACCAACACAGTTTTTTTTTTTTTTTTGTCCATTCGATTAAAGTCAGTAAGTTCCAATGTTGTTTGGCCCAGAGCTTTTTTCTAAATATCTTCTTTTGGTACAGAAAAACAAAAGTCATACATGTTTGGAACGACATGAGAGTGAGTAAATGATGACAGAATTTTCATTGTGGAGGTAAACGCTTGAGTGACTACATTTACATGCACCCTCATACTGTATAAACGCTATATTTTAATCCAATTTATGCAATTAAGCTCATAATCGTAGTAACCATATCATAGTAAAACATGTGCCGTATGATGATTTCGTTAAAAATAGCCGTAAAGCAGGCATCGAATTCTTGGGATGCTGAAGAAACTGAGTTTGTGTTGACAGTGTGCAACATGAATGTAATGCAGCTTTTTGATGGTCGTAAACACTGAAATTAAGATCTTTTAGGCATCTATAGAAATGTGTTTTGCATTTGACACAAGTAGAATAAAACAGTGGCCAGTAACACATCTACTGTATGTGAGTTCATCATTTGTGCTGTGCATTGTGGTATGTGAATAATGGTTGTAAAAATAACCACAATTAGCGAATAATCAGAATCATGAAAATTGGATGTAAATGGGAGTGAAGAGGTTTGGCTTGTGTCATGAACATATTTTACTGTGGTTAAGCCCTTACCCTGATTATTAGAAATAATCACATTATTGATGCGCATGCAAATGTAGTCACTGATTGTATGTTCTGTTGTATCTCAGTGAGACTCACTATAAAGTTATATGGCTTGACAACCCAATCTCATAAGAAAACGTAACTATTTTACAAGTTGACGACTTAAAGGGATAGTTCACCCAAAAATGAAAATTTGATGTTTATCTGCTTACCCCCAGGGCATCCAAGATATAGGTGACTTTGTTTCTTCAGTAGAACACAAATGAAGATTTTTAACTCCAACCGTTGCAGTCTGTCAGTCGTATAATGCATGTCAATGGTAACAAAATCTATGAGAGTAAAAAAAAAACATGCACAGACAAATCCAATTTAGTAAATACACAAAGTTTCGTCATCCTGGCATGTGTGGAAAGTATTAAACCATGTGTGTTACAACTAACCCCGCGTTAGGTTGTGCCCCCTACCTTACAAAAAAGAAGTATACTTTAAGTTCATTTTATGAAGTATACTTAAGTAAAGTTCAAGTATATTTTTAAGTATACTTTATGTCGTAAGTATACTTATATCAATGAGCACTAGTAGTAAACTTGTAAGTGTACTATTTCAAGACAGCTTGGGACTAAATTGGCCCACTTTTAGTATATAAAAGTATACATTTAAGTGTACTATAAGTGTAATAAGTGTAAACTTATAAGTATACTAGTAGTTTACTATTTTAATACAAGTAGTATTTTTTTGTTTTGTTTATGAAAGTACACTCTGAAGTGTACTCTCAGTAAACTACTAGTTTAGTAGTTTATACTACTTGTAAGTTTTCTTTAAGTGAACAACATTATACTTAGTTTACTATTTATATATTATTTTTGCACTTTCTACATGTAGATATTAATTTTTTATACTTGAAATATACCTTTAACTGTACTTTAACTAATTTTAAAAACATTTTATTATAGATTCATGCATCCTTTTTTATCAACACTTGAATGTGGGTAAGTTTCTTAAAGAAAGGCAACATTTTAAACAAAAAGCATCAAAACCATCACACAAAGCTTCACAGTCATTTCCTCTTCATGGGTTCGACATTTCATTTGGTAACATTAGGCAGATTCGAGTTACATGCTGTTTAATTTTTGATGATCACGTTATTTTACATTTGCGTGAGCAATCTTCTATCGCTTGTTTCAGCTTCTTCTTCTCCTGTGTTTTGTTCAGGAGATTCTGTACTAGAAGATGTGTCATAGCGCCCCCTACCATATAACAGTGAAAACATGGGTAGCTGAGTACAGGTATAGGCCAAATATACTTAGACTTTTCTGTCAGTATAAGTCAAGTATACTTAAGTGCAATTTAAAGTATATTTCTGAGAAGTATATAAAAAGTAGACTGAAAGTATACTTTCTTATTTTTAGTTTAAAAGAAGAACACTTGAATAAACGTATTTTTTGTAAGGGCCCCTCACCCCTAGGTGTGGCTCTGAGGCTCTTCCTTCTTTGATGTGGACACCTTCTCCGGTTCATTTCTTCTGCTCAGTCCATCGAGGTCAGACGTAAAAATGTGAATACAACGGAGAGCTGCTTTAGAGTACAAACTGAAGTTGTAATAGTGTTGGCCACTATTACCTAAAACTATTAATGCAGATTGTATGTTGTTCTTACTACTTTGAGTAAAGATAAAGGATGGAGCAAGATTTGTTTTGCAAACTTTAATGTTACATCAGTCATTTACGTTAGTGCTAGGCTAACGTATGCACAGTTATTGATACAGTTCCCACATGTGCATTGCAATAAATTAGAAATATACACATGGGTTTGTTGACAGACATACACATGTTAATGCTGATGAGGAAATATAGTTGCAACATCTCATAATATACCTCAAAATTAGTAGTGTATCACTGAGAAACGTCCTGCTCAAGCCTTGTGATGGAGGTTCAGTTTGAATAAGTTCTTCCAATGTTTCATCATCGGACATGCACTCGGATTGATATGGTAAAATTTATGCCATTGTTACTGTCTTTACAGTGTGTACAATCTCTGAGGACTGAGGAAGCCTCCTGAACTGAAGTACAGTTATGGTAATCGCCGCTTCCCAACAGTCGTGACAGACTGGGCCATCTGGCCAATCAGAGCAGAGTAGGCTCGTTTAGGGGTTTAGTCGTTTAAGAATCATTGAACAATGTGGTGATGTGCAATGTATATTATGTGAAAATTAAAGTGTTTTTTGACATTTGATGCATGTAAACCTGTTGTTGGAGACCTCTAAAACAAAATTAGGAAACTTTAAAATAGCACAATAGGGGCACTTTAATACTGTAAAGCTGCTTACTTTTAAACAATCTATTGTATAAATGGATATATAAATAAATGTGATGTGAAAAGCACGCAGCACATATTAACATATTCAAATGCTCTCAACAGTGTATTTCAAAATAATTTTTTCCCCTAAGTAAAGAACAAAAAAGAACTTGCTGTGAGTATATTGGGGACTCTTTAGTAGAACACATAATAAATCCTTTTGATTTTAGCAACACAGGTGAGTACATATAATTTTTGGAAGTTGAAGGAGCTGTGTGTCACCATGATTGAATGGCTAGCAACTTTATTCAATGCCACCATTGACTTTGTCCATGTTCCAGCCAACTGGACCACATACATTACAGTCCCTATTTTCAAGAATAAGGCTGAATGTTCAAATTACTGCCCCATCCACCTCCTATCACACACAATGAAAATCTTTGAGTGGATCCTTGACAAACACTTGCGAGATCTAGCCCAGCTCAACATCAACCAATGTTTAACCAAGGGCAGCAGCACCAGTGATGCAATCTTTGCAGTGTGAATGTTAATGGAAAAGCACCAGGAGAAAAAGAAGCCGCTGCATATGGCCTTTCTTGTTCTTGAAAAGGATTTTGACCGGGTGCCGCATCAGCTGATCTGGTATGCACTACGGGACCATGAAGTGCCTGATAAATTCATCAACTAGCTTCAAATGCTCTATGAGAACACCAGCAGTCATGTGAGATCCGTGGCTGGCATTTCTGATAGCTTTTCCCGAGACCTGCAACAGGGTGTCCCATGGGCTCTGCTCAATGCCGACGAAATGATGCTGGCTGCCACCAACCAGGAAGAACTGGAACACCAAATCCAGGCACGGAATGACCGCCTCAGACAGTATGGCTTCTGCCTCGACATCAAGAAAATGGAATATTTGGAAAACAATCGTTCTGATGGCAACATCCTTGTCAGTGGCGAAGCCTTGATGAAGACAAACAGCTTAACGTATCTAGGATCGCGCTTGCAAAGTGATAGTTGTATCAATAATGAAGTTTGTAGGAGGGTAAATGCAGCCTGGATGCACTGGAAAGAAGTCACTGGAGCTCTATGCGATAAACGCATACCAATCTGTCTCAAGTCAAAAATATATTGAATGGTAAGTATGTCCAGTTGCACTATATGGAGCCAAATGCTGGCCAGTTACCAAGAGCACTGAGCACCCTCTCCACATTATAGATATACGTATGCTCTGCTGGATTACTGGTGTGTCTCTCTTTAACCACTGCTGTAATGATACAATCCGGCGGCAAATGGGCTTAGCACCAATTACGGAGAAAATGTGGCAAAGGTGTCTTCAGTGTTATGGACACGTCCTACGAGCAGCAACAGACACGGTTGCTCTGACACTGCCTACTACTTCATGGTGGATGGGAAGCAGTCACGTGGACGACCAAAGTAAAGATGGCAGGATACAATCGATGCAGATATGAAGCTCGCCAAATAACACCCGAAAGGAGTGCTCGATCGTGCAAAATGGCATGCCAAGATCCGAAGAGCAGACTCCACACTTGTGGAAAACACACTAGGATGATGAAGACAAAGAAGTGAGCACATATCAGCCTTCTATTGATTGATTCCACACAGCTTTGGGTGTTTTTCAGAGTAAATCTGTGGGAAAGAAGATTGTAAAAAAACAAACAGTTATTCAGTGTGATAGCTGAATGAGATGCTTCAGCAGTCTTGCAGTCTAGCTTATGGTGACCATCATGTATTGTGGCTGTAAGTTACATCAGGCAACAAATGCTGGCCCACATTTACACTCAACTAGACAGTTATGAAAATGTAGAGTGTATTCAAATAGACGCCTGCAGCAAATGGCACCATGAATAAATAGCACCAGTGGGTTGATCATCACTAAAAGCTTTTCAGAAATGCCTCATGGCATGGCTTATTCAGAAGAAGAAAGAGAACTGCATGCTTCCTCAAAACGCCTTTCTGCTGCCCACATGTCTGGTTCTCTCTCACACTGCTTGATAAAACTGGAGCCCAGCAGTTATACAGACCGAAAAGAACAGAAATCAGCAGCAATCAGTCAGTTGAATCTAAATGTTGCCCCAGTTTATCATCTGATCATAGGGGCTTTTCACACCGGGTAGTTCTAGGAACCAGGGTGGTTCCCAGAGAACTAAATGTTCCCCTAGGACAGTTTTCCTGGATGCATTCGCACCGCCAGTAGGAACTCTGAAGCGACATAAGCTGTGCTTGTTGTTGTGACTTTTATTTTGATGAGAACGCAGGAGTCTGAGCACACAGCTCTCACATTCTCCGTCTTCATTAGTTTACGATCTGTTTAACAATCCTGTCTAATGTGTTATTAGATAGAACTGTAATACAAAGAAAGTAGTCAGTATATGAAAAAGTATTTGCTTTTGTCGTGTGGTTGATGTCCAATGTCGCTTGCTGAGCAGAAATACATAATCATGTTTCGCTTGGTTCCCTCAAAGTTGCGTTAGATTTTCTTGGTTGAGAGGTTGAGAGGTCCATCTATCACTGTTTTCCATGTTCGTAGAGTTAGTTTCTGGAGTAAATATATAGGCTATAATCTGTGTGTGTAGACGGCTTTTTAAAAATGTTTGCGTGCGTTCGGCCAATCACTTATGTCACTGGTAGTTCCTATTGTGCTGGGTTAGACCCTACTCTGAAGTAGGAGCTAAATTATACCAAAATGAGTAACTATGAACTATGAAAAGGTTCCTCCAGTGCAAAAGCCCCTCATCACGTGACTTTGGAAAACTCAACAAGATGGACAGATAATACTTTGAAAAAAGGTAAATAAATGAATTAACAAAAATGGTCAAACATCCACTACAATATAAAGAAATAATTGCAATGTATATGTTGCTTGAAATAAAAATGTCTGTCAAACCAGAAGGATACTTTTTTGATATCTTCAGATCTACCAGTAGTGGATACCTGGGTCATTCTAACCTGTCAAACATTGAGCTCTTGATCTGCAGTATTTCTGCGTACCCAAAACAATTCTTTGTAATAAGGCGGGTTCAGAATTATAATGCCACAGATGTTGCAAGTATGATTCTTAATGA
The DNA here is from genome assembly GCA_039654625.1 of Rhinogobio ventralis. NCBI lineage: Eukaryota > Metazoa > Chordata > Actinopteri > Cypriniformes > Gobionidae > Rhinogobio > Rhinogobio ventralis. The sequence continues at coordinate 23,917,353 of CM077203.1, read as the reverse complement.
GCCGTCATAAGCAAAGTTGGCAGATTTTAAAAGACTTACCCTTGTGTTTTAAGAGCAGCATGTGTTCAGAGACATATTCATAGTGACTCATAGTTTAATGAGTCAACCTACCATAAGATATGGTGTGTCACTACTGCAATGTTTTTCTTATTCCCCTACATGTTTTAAAGGGATGAACAAAGAATGCTCAAACAGTATGTTGAACCTCACTCCAGCCACTTTTGTGGTTCCTCCATCGAACGCTCATTAAATATTCATGATTACAAACAAAGGCCCAAGGCAAGTCAACCAATGTATTGCTGCAGGGTAGATGTAGAGAACATAGAATATTTAAATATGAGTTATTAACACAGTCACCCTTTATAATGATTTTAATAACTACGTATTTTTAAGAAATCTGTTCATGAACAGTAGAACTGTATCCTCAAGGGCACCTCAGTTATGGGTAATGAAAGTGGAAGAGAGTGCTGTTCATTTACTGTACAGTACTGAGACTCAAACACATGACTCTCTAACCATTTGGCCACAACTGCCCCTAAGACAATTACTGTGTTGAATTTCTCGCATGGCAGGTGAGAATTCTACCACTGAACCACCAATGCTTAAGGTGTAAGGGAAGGGTCAACATTTAAAATGTAAAACATGAAGCCTATGTACAAGTGCAATGTATCAAATGATTAATTTAAATGTTAGTAGTTAAAAACACTTAACTAACATAATGTAAGCAAATTCTAAACCTCCCACCAACCAATGGTTAACTGTAGCTCTTTATGTCCATTGTTTAATCAATTATAATTAATAAGGTTTATGTGTCTCAGCTTGTGCCTGGGCGCATTTCAAAAAGTTCTGGTTCATCCTCTTATAAAAAAATATTCTTCCTTAAATTACTAAATAAGTTAGTTCAAAAGGTACTGCAAGAGCAATGACAATGTTTAGCATGAGAATATCATGTTACTACTGCTTCCATATAGGATGTTTGTTGACATGTTCAATGAATACGTTTTGCGCAGTAAAGACATTGCATGTGGGTATTTTAGTGACTGAATCATTTGTAGGTGGTATTCTGAGACTATAAAGGCAGTGTTTAAATGCTGCTGAAAAGGTAAATGCTTTTTGACGGAGAGAGCTTTGCAGGGAAGATTGTACAGAACCCCATTACTGCGTTTTAATGGGTGACAGTAGTGCAATTAACTGCATTTTATTCTACCTCAACATTACAAGCAGTGAATCCCCACGTCTCTGATCCTATTAAAACTGCTGGAGTGCAGTAGATTTAAACACAGCCGGCCAATCTGTTATTAATCTTTTTGATTAAATCTCAGCTTTGCTGTTTTCCTATCCCCCCTCTGATCATCGTGGCGTTTCTCCAATATATAACAAATTATTCAGTAACTTTTCTGAACCCAAAGGTTGCTAGTCAAAGTGTAGAAAACTAGACCATAACCTAAAAATGCTGAAACCTGAAAGAGATAGGATTTGAAAGTAATGTATGCTTATAAAAAAAAAAAAAAAAAAATTAATGAAAATCCAGAGTCAGCGTTCTGACACTAAACACTAAAAACCCACATTATGGTTCTTTAATCATATCAGAATTATTATTGATTATTTGTCTTTTCCGTTTTATGTTCAATCTTGCCATTTTGAGTTTTCTATTTTATTTTCTACTCGCATTCCTCCATTTACCTCGCGAACCACATCCATGTCAAATAAAACTAAATATGAAATGATCAAAAGTTGTGCTTTGCGTCAAATGCAAATGATTGTGTTTATTGATGCCTTCATGCATTTTTAATGAATGTTATCTGCAAGCGCTGCATGAAATATATCAGAAAGTCTGCGTGTATTCAGACTTCAACACTCACACCTCATTGTAGGCTACTATAGCACAACGTTTTCCTCCCTCATTAGTGTCTGAGGCTCTTTGAAGTAAACTCTTTTTCTTGTAATGACTAATCGTCAAATCTCATTAGGTCCTGTTAAGAGTGACCACATTAAAATGGAATATTGGCTTTTCCATCCAACCCCTTGCTGTTGACTACTTTTAATTAGCTGAACGCATTTTGGAAACTTTCATGTTGATTAATTTGCTTGCAGTTGCTCTGTGAAAATCTGCTGCAAATACTTAAAATGCTCCTATTAAAAAATTATATTTAGTTTCTTTAACTTGGGTTCATTTTTAAAAGCCAGGACAAAAAAAAGGTTTAAAGGTTTAAACTAAGCATTTGTTTTGCGGAACTTCTTCATTCCAACTGTAAATGATACTGATTTATACTGACACCTACTGGCCTGGATGTAACTGCTGCTACTTCACACAAAGCTGTTTGTTAATCATTGATTTTGTTAATTTATGACTGTTTTTCTCTATCTCATACCACATAGTCTATGAAATGGACATTCTTGGATTCAATCCCAACAAATATTTGCATAGGTGCACTCTAAAAAGTAATTCAGGGGACCTGTTACCACAACTTAAATAAATGCATGGTTGCAAGTTAAAAAATTATAATTGATTGTTTTAATTAAACCTTTTAAGTTCAAACATTATTTTGTTCTGTTGACATATTAATGTTGATCATAACATCAACTTAATATCGTCTGTAATTTAAACTCAAATTTCTGCATTAATAATTAATCATTTAAAAAAATTAGGTTGTAGTAACAATGAAATTATAAGGAGAATACATGTTGAAATTAAGTGTTAATTTATTTGTTTTTAGTTAAGGGAAAGACCTGTTAGTGTTTAATGCTGTTATGTTTGACATTTAAAAGAGCTTCTGTAATGTTGAAGTTTTTGTGGTTACCATTGTGCTGAAGAGTAGATACATGAAGGTAAACACTATTGACTCTATAAGCAATGACTGTGCTAATGCCAGTGAAAAGTAATATCTTACTTGTTCATTAAATGTACATAAGTTATGTTAGCATGTGCTATGCTAGCTGTTGATTTGAACTGAAGAAGTTAAGATTAATTGGTTCCAGGGTTACAACTCTGGTACTTGGAGCGACTTAATTTTTTGAGTTTGTGTTTATGCTTGTAACGGTGGCAGGCCCAAAGAAACTTAAATCAACCATCTAACTTAAATTTACAGAGTTAAATTCAAAACCTCAAAAACCTTTTTACCAATTCGTTATTCAACACAAAAGTAAAAATAATTACAATGAAAACAAAACAACAACCACAAAAAAAAGGAAAACAATAAAAGTTTTGGTGCTATTTAAGTATCTCTTTGGAAACCCTCGGCAGATTCAACACCTTCAACAGGTTCGTTGCTCAACACGAGCAAGTAAAATAACCAAAAAGCATTAAATCAATCAGTTCTTACATCACAAAAAAAAAAAAAAAAAAAACGTATCCACAATCAGACCAAACATCAGGAACAAAAAAAGTCTTTGCATTGGCGTGCTTGAATGTTCAGGTATGTTTGCGTGAGACCAAACGGTGTGTCCAGTGCAGTGTGTGTGTGTGACAGGAGCGCTGAGCTCTGGCCGATAATGGCAGGGAGGAAAAATTTTTTAGTCAGATGGAGTTTTTTAAACTAAGGGCGGTAGAAAAACGGGAGTTCGTTCACCTGGACAGCTCACTCGCGCTCGTCAGCCAAAAAAGACTACGTCATCCTGCAACCAGCAGCCGAAAGTGCAAACCAGCCGCACTACAGCGATCGCCCCGGAAACTCACGTCCGCTTTAGCGATCCAACCTGGCTCAAACACAGCAGCAATGCGTTCAGTCTCACCAACTAGGCGGTTGTCCCAGGTAATCTGTTTTCTCGCTCTCTTTTTTTTCTCCCTCTTACAACTCCTCCTTATATACGCATTTCCTATTTCCGGTCAATTTATTTCCCTCCTCCCTCCGGCCACACTTGTACCGCCACACTCTCCCCCACTGGAGAAAACAACCTATGGTTGTAAGATAGAAGGCAGAAAGTAGGGATTAAAAGCCCAAGAAATCTTCATCTTCACTGGCGGATTCTTGGAATATTTCAAGGATTCGTTGCCTCTCTTGGATTTCAAACTCCTCGGATGTGGGGTAGCATGGTTTTAAATTAGTCACATGCACAGTGCGAACATCTTCCCCTGTGGACTCCAATGCCACTTGATAATTCAACGGACCCTGCTGCTTTATTATACGGTAAGGACCCTTCTGTCTTGGAGCAAGTTTTGCACTGAAGTGATGTTGTGTACTAGACTGGAGGAAATTTTTTTGCCACACACGGTCCTTCTCTTTAAAGAAGACCTCCCGTCTGTTTTTATTGTAGTTCTTTTAAGTTGTCTTTTTTGTGCTTTTTTTGCAGCACTCCTTGGCCTTTAATTGAAGTTGGACAAGATGATTGACAACATCATAGGAAGGTAGATCGGGAGAGAGATTCCTACCATGTAACAGTTTGTCCATTGGACTTTGCAATTTTCTCCCCAAGTGGAGTTCTGCTGGACTCATGCCAATGGACTCCTGGACAGCTGAATTGACTGCAAATCATAGTTCAGGTAAGTATTGATCCCATTTCTTATGGTTATCGTCTACATAAGCAGCAATCATGCACTTTAGGGTCCAATTTACTCTCTCGGTCATGTTAGTTTGTGGGTGGTAGGCCGTAGTGAGTTTTTGTGAGACACTTCATTTACCACATAACTCTTTAAATATAGCAGAAAGGAACTGGGAACCTCTATCAGATAAGATAAAGTCCGGAACACCCCATCGTGTCAGAATCTCTCTCCTGAAAATCGTTGCAACGGTTTGTGCATTGGCCTTCTTCATGGGAAACAGCTCCACCCAGCGGGTAAAGTAGTCCACAAAGACAAGAAGGTACTCATTCTGTTGGGCATTGGTCCCATGATGTCTATCCCTATATGGCCAATTGTCCTACATCCTCAGGTTACCCCTAGTCATCCTTCACCACATGTCCCCCATGCCTCAGTCCCATACACCCAAGTGCCTTCTAGAACCAGCTATCCTGAATCACATGTCCAGTTTAGCACTCCAGTACAAACCCTTTCCTGGGAACAGGGGCCAGGCCCCATGCAACTATACACATCACCTGACCTCTCATCTTCTCTGTGACCCAGCAGGATTTGCCCGGTGTACTCCCCACTCCTGGAAGAGAAATGCAACAACTTACTTCAAAGGTTCAAGGTAATTGGGATACACTACTGGATTTTGTAAAAACCCAGACGAAAGCAGCCTGTGAACTTACCCAGGGGCTGAAAGCAGCTTCGTCTCAGCACTGTGACCAAATTAATAACCTTTCTACCAAAGTGAGGGACAACCAGCAGCAAGTTCTTACACTATTGGCCAAGAGCAGAAAACAGGATGAGTCTGAGGCTGATCAGTTAACGAAAGCCATAAAACTCATGTATCAGGTGAACTTCAAAAGGTAGAATCTACTGTTGTATCTGAGGTACGCTTCATGGTGGATCAGCTCCAGCGGGAAGTTCAACAAGACCTCAAAACCATGTTCTCTCTTTCAAAAAAGCCATGATCAGCTGACCTCAGAAATACAGCAATGCAACAGTCAAACTGCTAGTTTTGGTACCAACTTAATGAAGTTCCAGATGGTTAATTTAAGTTTCTTTGGGCCTGCCCGTTACATGCTACAAATTAAGTTCCTCTAACTCAATGTAGCTGGTTGGCTAAACATAAATTCACTCAGTTGTCATAACTCAAAACCAACTTTGTTGAACCAACACATTATAGTATATCAATGAAACTAAATAACACATGGTGTTAAAAAATATTGTGGCCAATATATCTTAGTTCCAATAACTTTGTGGCCATGTTTTATTTATTTAATGCCTCATTAGTTTAGTTCAATTGTTCCTAAAACAAAGGAACGAATCCTTAAAGGGGAGGTCTAATGCTATTTCATGCATTCTGACTTATTTACACTGTTAAAGAGTTGGATTCTCATTAAACATGGCAAAAAAAAAGAAAAAAAAAAGAGTTTGACGTATGATGGAGTATGTGCCAAATACACTCCTTCAGGATTCGAATACGTTTTGGAAAGTTTTTTTCCGAGTATGGCCCTGTAGGTAGTGGTTAAATTGGGATTTATTATGTGGGGGGGCTCTCCCTAGGGGGATCCAGGGGTATGCTGGTATTTTGTTTTTTAAATAAATCATTAAATGGCACTTTCTGGAGAGTTTTGTGCAAAGAAATTGAGAAATTGAGTCTTACATGATATGTGAAAAAATGCAAGGTTAAGAGCATATACTTTGCATTGTTGTAGTATCAACAGGTATTAGGACATTTAGCATTAACATTACTGTTAATCAGCCATCACTTGATTACACATTGTATTACCTTGTTATGATATAGTGACCCACACAATATGCCAAACATAATGTTGTGCCACATGAAGAGACAGTGCAGCATATGACAGAGCAACAGCTGAGAAGATTTGGGTCTGTGGTTACCAGGTCCACAAACTTCCTTCTCCCATTCTCTCTCTTTACTACTACAACACACACACACACACACACACACAGCAGTTCTCTTGGCAGTTTGCTGATAATCCGGTGTCTGAAGTAAAATGCTCAAAACATCTCCTGAGAAAAGTCACATGGTCAACCTAGTCTTGGTTATTTAATTTTGATTTAGTCTTATTTTCCTTACCTTGTCATTCAAGGCCAGGGCACTTTTTGTACATTTCTGGAACTTTCGCATGCTTCCACATCCTGCACAACTACGGATCTCCCAGGAACATTCATTATATATTGCTGCGTACGTTTATCCGTGTCACCTAGCGGTGCGCGATCATGGTCGACTGACAACGAGATTAAGCAGCTGAACAAGAATACGGCCGTGTTCCGATTGTTCTCATCTCAGCTCCGCCGAGACAAAATAGACATGCCATTTCAAAAGCATCACTTTCATCAAATTTTATGTGACATAATTTCCAGTAGGCAACTGACTGCTAACAGGCACATCAGGATACAAACGAGCAGGCTTATGTGCCGGGGCTGAGCCCCGGAGAGCCCCGGCCCAATTTAACCACTGCCTGTATGACTTCATAAAGGGTGGAATTGCTTGTATGAGCACATGTGCACATCGACCAGAGCGAGAGCAAGAGCACGCCCATCAACGAGCTTTGTACGGTTTCGGAAGCCGTCGGCAGCGCTGTCATTTTTTTTTTAGACCACGAAATTAACAATGTGTTTTTGGTTGTGAGGGAATGATAACCTTGTTCAGCTTTCCAAATAACCCAGCGTTAAGGAAACAGTGGATGCAGTTTGTTTTTCCGGAGCAGCAACGGAGTTCTGCAAGTGTTTGTTCTGCTGCATGAGTCTAAACTGCAGGCGGTGAATGAAACTGCATCAAATGTCTGTTTTGTTGTCAATCGGCGTGTAAGTGCATATAATGTGAACAACACGAACGTATAGTGAATCGAAAGTTATCCAGGGATAATGCCATGATGTATTTTGTGTGTGCGCTCGAGTCTCTTTAACTCAACCCACTGCACGCCTGCATGAGTTTGGCTGTTTTTGGAAAGAATCAGTACAGCGTATCTGTCTTTTATAAATATAATAATACTAAAGACTCTTTGGAGATATGAAGGATGCAATACTACTCTATACTCAAGATTAACAAGAGACTGTCAGAAACTGTGTGTTATGTACCCTTTAATTCGTAGCCACAATATCTTGGTTTCCCCCCATGTTGTGTGCGAGGCTCTGTATACGTGAATGTAGATAGTTTTAATTTCACTTTTCACAATTCATTTCTTTGTGCATTTGTAAACCTTTCCAAAACAAAATTGTTATTTTATGTGATTTCAGTTGTTTTTAGTGTGTTCAAAGGCATTGAAAGATGTACAAACATGTGCCTGTTTATGATACTGTGTAGTACCTCATGAATCCTGAATGAGCGATAAATAGTAGAATGTAGTAGAGGTTATCACTCCATTACCCAGTCGTGCTATGTAAGCTTATTAACATCGCTTAGCTCTCATTATTTCTTTCATGGCTGAGAGTTTCCTTGTTCCTGCTGATGCCACAGCGTTTGCTCTGATTGGCTTGCTGACATGTGTGATTGCACAGTCACTATCTAAAGCGTTGTACCAGGAAGTAATGACTTCTAACAGGCGTCTTAGCATAATTGCCTTTCTAGTGAGACAAATTAAGTTTCAGTCTAATGTGAGAACAGGACCAGCAGAAGAACAGAGGAACTAAGATCACTAAAGGACGTGGATGTTTCTGTATCTCTTGACTCTGTTCTAAAACCTTAATTGTGAACTCGTGATCATTTTAAGACGTTACAGGTACTCCTGATGTGAAGTTTATGAATGATGCCTTCTACAATACCAAATTCTGAGACATTATCATGCATCTTTTCAGAGGAAGCAATGCAATCCTTGTGGGATTTATCGTACTAGTTCAAGTGTGAAAAGCCCTGAAGTGTAGTTAATTTTATTGAATGTGCACTTGTTGCATATTTAAAATCTTAAAAGTACATTGTTAAAAAAAACAAAAAAATAATATAATGTTATATAATATATAGATAATATCATATTATTGAAATAAAAAGCCACTTAAGTACTTGAAGTACTTGAATACTTATGTTCCTTTAAAGTATATTATTTCTGTAATATATAGGCTACTCTTTTTAAAAGTATACTTCTTTTTCCACAAGGGAAGGTCTGTGAAAACATAACATTTCCACACCCTCATGTTGTTCCAGACCTGTATACCTGAAAGAATACACAAACGTTTTGCCTGTAAATAAAGGTAAATGACAAAATGAGTCCAAAACAACACCATCCGCATTGACTGTCAATGTATGGACAAAGATAAATATCTTTCTTTTTTTCACAGGTAGGTTAACAGTCTATAGATATCAAACAGCAAGGTAGCTCACTAGGTTTTGGAATAGAGCTATAAAATTCTCCTCCCTCGATGTATCTTTTCTTTTCTTTTCCTTGCTTTGTTTTGATAGTCATAATTTTTGTTACCACAACTGTCACTATCATTGATTTTTCACTATACAGGGAGTGCAGAATTATTAGGCAAATGAGTATTTTGACCACATCATCCTCGTTATGCATGTTGTCTTACTCCAAGCTGTATAGGCTGGAAAGCCTACTACCAATTAAGCATATTAGGTGATGTGCATGTCTGTAATGAGAAGGGGTGTGGTCTAATGACATCAACACCCTATATCAGGTGTGCATAATTATTAGGCAACTTCCTTTCCTTTGGCAAAATGGGTCAAAAGAAGGACTTGACAGGCTCAGAAAAGTCAAAAATAGTGAGATATATTGCAGAGGGATGCAGCAGTCTTAAAATAGCCAAGCTTCTGAAGCGTGATCATCGAACAATCAAGCGTTTCATTCAAAATAGTCAACAGGGTCGCAAGAAGCGTGTGGAAAAACCAAGGCGCAAAATAACTGCCCGTGAACTGAGAAAAGTCAAGCGTGCAGCTGCCAAGATGCCACTTGCCACCAGTTTGGCCATATTTCAGAGCTGCAACATCACTGGAGTGCCCAAAAGCACAAGGTGTGCAATACTCAGAGACATGGCCAAGGTAAGAAAGGCAGAAAGTCGACCACCACTGAACAAGACACACAAGCTGAAACGTCAAGACTGGGCCAAGAAATATCTCAAGACTGATTTTTCTAAGGTTTTATGGACTGATGAAATGAGAGTGAGTCTTGATGGGCCCGTGGCTGGATTGGTAAAGGGCAGAGAGCTCCAGTCCGACTCAGACGCCAGCAAGGTGGAGGTGGAGTACTGGTTTGGGCTGGTATCATCAAAGATGAGCTTGTGGGGCCTTTTCGGGTTGAGGATGGAGTCAAGCTCAACTCCCAGTCCTACTGCCAGTTTCTGGAAGACACCTTCTTCAGGCAGTGGTACAGGAAGAAGTCTGCATCCTTCAAGAAAAACATGATTTTCATGCAGGACAATGCTCCATCACACGCGTCCAAGTACTCCACAGCGTGGCTGGCAAGAAAGGGTATAAAAGAAGAAAATCTAATGATATGGCCTCCTTGTTCACCTGATCTGAACCCCATTGAGAACCTGTGGTCCATCATCAAATGTGCGATTTACAAGGAGGGAAAACAGTACACCTCTCTGAACAGTGTCTGGGAGGCTGTGGTTGCTGCTGCATGCAATGTTGATGGTGAACAGATCAAAACACTGACAGAATCCATGGATGGCAGGCTTTTGAGTGTCCTTGCAAAGAAAGGTGGCTATATTGGTCACTGATTTGTTTTTGTTTGGTTTTTGAATGTCAGAAATGTATATTTGTGAATGTTAAGATGTTATATTGGTTTCACTGGTAAAAATAAATAATTGAAATGGGTATAAATTTGTTTTTTGTTAAGTTGCCTAATAATTATGCACAGTAATAGTCACCTGCACACACAGATATCCCCCTAAAATAGCTAAAACTAAAAACTACTTAAAATATTGATACAAAAATATTCAGCTTTGATATTAATGAGTTTTTTGTGTTCATTGAGAACATGGTTGTTGTTCAATAATAAAATTAATCCTCAAAAATACAACTTGCCTAATAATTCTGCACTCCCTGTATAGAGATTGCATGCCTAAATGTGTGGCCACTGGCTGTAAATGAAATAAATATATATCTATTTATTCTAACTTATTTATTAAAAGTGCATTGTGAAGGTTCATCTGAATAATGTACACTTTCATTTGATGAAATCTGTATTCATAATAGTTTTGATGCGAAATAATGCGATCCGCTGTGTTTCACTAAACATCAGAGAGAATCCTCATGCTCATTGACTGCCACCTTTGTAGATACGCTAGTAGTGTAGTGTTGTTTAATGATGCGAAGAACGAAAATTAGGGGCCATTTACACAACACCATTTGTGACCCGTGCTCGCAAAAGGAGCTGGAATGCACACTGGATAATTTCGATATATATATATATATATATATATATATTCGATAATATCTGTCATGGCCAGTACTCACACAAACATCATCTGTTATGTCTTATGTGAACATTTGGTTAACTATATATTTTCCTATAGATATCTGGTTTTGACTTGGTGTCAGATTTGGTGTTATTAACAGAGATGAGATTTTAAGGTATGGTTGCTAGGTGATTTTGTTTTGGAACCTTCAGAAAACTTGAACTCGATTTTTCTCAAAATTGACTTTGCTGACCCTATGATCTTCAAACAGTTTTTTAATAGAGGATATTCACCTATTTTTGAAAATTTGCTCATTGCGACTCATTTTGACAGCACGGGTCACATTTTAAACTAAAAATGTAAAACTTTTTTTGGGGGCGGCCTGAAAACACAAACATTTGAAAACAGGTTTCAAAGTGCACGATTTTGAAAGCGATGCTGTTATCGCCTCCGTGTATATACAAAAACATGAATTTGTGAAAACCGTAACATCATGTGCATGCTATAGGTGCATAGAGACAACTTTACTGTACTGGCCTGGCATCATAATACAGCCTTTTCAAGTTTTTGTAGATCCAGGTGAACATGGATCATTTTGACAACGTTGCCGTCTGTACATAAAAAAAAATAATGCAAAAGAAAACGTTTTCCATTTTCAGCACATTGTGTAAACTTACCCTTATGCCAAGTTCACACTGCCCGATTTTAGCCCCGATTTTGACTCGCCGACAGGTTTTGCAAATCTCAGACAAATGCCTGAAATCATAGGTTAATCGGTGCTCGTTCTCGCGAGTGACAATCACACAGTGTGAATTATCAAAGATGCGATCTGAGAGAATCGCAGACGAGTCGCTGACGCCCGTGAGATATTTGGCATGCTAAATATCTGGACCTGTCGGCGATTCAAAATCCTGCTGTGAAAAAATGTGTTCTGACTGAAAATTACATCGAATATCAGTATATACAGATATATCAGTATTTTAATATATATATTTACAATTATAATTAAAACAGAAACAAAGCACAAACATTTGCTCGACCAGCCGCAGCAGCAGCACATTGCAAAATTATTTATTTACTTCCAACTCTCTTTGCAGTGTGTTTGGTTGTGAAATGTAGTTTGCGGACGGGACAGAGTCTGCGATTCTTTCCAGAAAGACAAAAAATTAGCGTAAACATCGGTACGACAAACACAAGATGAATAGATTTGACGATGGAGAAAATTGTGAGCAGTGATGCACGTTGCTTCTGTTTCTGTTAGACAGGTAAGGGAATTAAGTGTAGAGCGCTCTCTAAAATCACTTTTATCAGTGCAATTTATTGTTAATATTTATTTATTTATTTTATCAGTACTTAAATTACACCTCTTAATGATAGTGAATATCCACAATGACTGAAGTAAATATCAAAGATGCCTACTTTCATAACACTAGTCACACATTACCAAAAATGTGGTTGTGGGTCTTAACTTTTTAAGACAGTCATGTGGTTGTTATTCTTGTTTATAACTGTTTGAACCTAACCACATTGTACTAGCAACATATACTACGTTTTTTCTCACTGAACTTGACAACTTGACAGTTTTGTTTGAGAGTAGTTCTCTTAAAAATCTGCTGTTTATTAACAAAGCAACCTAGGAAATTCAGAAATATGACACCTGTCATAGTTTACCTCCTTGTGAACCACTCATTCATTATTTAAAACTCCATAGCGTGTGTCCTCCACCTTTTGTACATACTGTGACAGCTCTGGAATAATTGGTAGATCAAACCTTGTCTTCAGTGTGCCGTGGTGTTTTTATTTACAATCTGATTTCATTCTTTATTAGGGCTTTGCGAGCTGCTGCGTCCAAATCTAATGGGGTTTGGGTCAGGGTTAGGGTCTATATTTATGCTCGATGAGTGAAAACAGTGTTTATGTTGACCCAAGAGAGGGTCACTGTGCACTGGTTCAGGATCACCAACTGAGGTACTTCCTAAAACACTTTAACTACAGCTTTATGTGTGGTAACGATAACCTCCTGTAGCCTACCCAACAATCCTGTAAGACCTTCACAGCATTGATTCACAGAGGATGGTCTATGTGTTCATGAGTTTCCTCAACCTTGATGCTTTCTTTTTAGACAGCTAGAGAACAGTGAAAGTAAAATGTATGCTAACTTTAAGGACACATTTTATGGCCTCATTTTAGGGCAAAAACTATAGCTTTGCCATGTATTTCAGTAAAATAGTTAAGCAAACAATCCAGCCAGATTTAGTTAATCAAGCTATCAAGTATCATGGACAGGATAATGAAGGCTGAAGATTGAATGAAGATTTAGGTAAGCATCACTCTTACTACTGCTATTACTTAGCATAGAAGTATTAAATCATAGAAGTATTAGCATAGAACTTAGCATAGAAGTATCCATACACTCTTTGTTCTAGCAAGTGTTGATGGGAACGCTAAAATGTAGCTACTTAAGCTACGAGTTACTTAGCTAAATGCTACACTTCAGAAAAAGTAGCTATTAACATTAAGCTACATTAGCATTCAAAATGTTGTGGTCAGAACGTTTTTGAAAGTCTCTAATGCTCACAAAGGCTGCATTTATTTGATAAAAATAGTAATATTGTGAGAATTTTTTATATTTTAATATAATGGATATAAAAGATTTTAAACTGCCCAGTGGCGCAACAAGATGAGAGACAGGCAACTGACCCAGAGATTGTGGGTTCGAGTCTTTATTGGGGGCAGTCGTGGCCTAATGTGTCCACGGATTGCAGTCTGTGCGTGTGTGTGTTCACTACTCACTATTCCTAATGTGTGTCCACTAACTTGGATGGGTTAAATGCAGAGGACAAATTCCGAGAATGGGTTACCATACTTGACCTTCACATGTCACTCTCATCTCTTTTCGACATCATTACTCCAGTCTTCAGTGTCACATGATCCTTCAGAAATCATTCTAATATGCTGATTTGATGCTCAAGAAACATTTTGGTAGCACTTTATAATAACTGTATGCTATGAATCATTAGTTAAGCATTAGTAAAAAGTTCATCATTTATAAAGCATTAATAGACATTAATAAGCAGTTTATAAATACAGCTATAAATGTTTTATTCTTGGTTTATAAGCATAATGCGTTTAATAATTGTATTTTCATACTTTATTAATGATCAATTTATAATTTCTAAATTAAGTATTAAATTATTTACAAACTAGTTATTTAGGAGTTGTCAGTGGTTCATAAGATCATTTAGAAAGTGTAAGTAAATTATTAATAAACTATTTAAATGTAGATTTATACATATTATTATTTAGACATATAGTAATAGTTACTCAGTGTGTTAATAAATGCTTTATTCCTATTGTAAGTCATGATTAATTCAGGTAGTTATGAAACATTTAGTAGTTGTCAGTTAACTATTTTTGTGAGCTCATCTAAAGTGAGGACTATGTATGCCTTGTAAAGCATTTACAATGGAGATTTAAAGGCTCAGTTATCTTCTAAACAGAAAAAGGAAACAAACATAACACAAAATACAAAAAATACAACAAATATTTTTTTTATATAAAACAATAATAATATAATAAAATATTTCACTGTCAAAACTACCTCAGTACTAACTTTCAAACATTAGAGAACAGCAGTGCAGAAGATAACTGATGATAGAATGATTCAATTGAGCGAGTGAGTCATTGATGGTAGAACCACTCTGACTGATTCTGATTACTGGCGACTTCAGACTGGTTCAAATTATTAATTAAAAAGAACTGAATCAAAAATGAGTTATTCATTGCCGTATCAGACATTGTTTGTTCAAAAGATTCAAAACAAAGATTTAACAAGATTTTTTTTCAGCTAAAACTTTTACCTGACAGAGGAAAACACAGGCAAAATAATCCCACAGACTTTGTGACAGAGAGTTTTTTGCGCTGGAAAGCACGACTCATATTTCACATGCCTGCAGAAGGTAGCAAGTGAGCACAGCAGATCACCAAATGAACTGGGAATGGATGGACGAATATTATAAAAACACAAGGGTCAACCAAGTAGAATTATATGTTGTCAGTCATGTATAATTCAGGTGCACTGACCTCAGATGCTCACTATGGTTCACTATGAGCTCTACCTGTGTGTTACATGTTGAATCTGACAGCCTTGATAACCTTGATAGATTCATTTCTGACAAGGCTGAGGTCTGCTGATGGGGGGTGGGGGGTTAATCTTTTGTTGTTGTTTAGTGGGTTTCATTGCTCTACAGAGAAAGCAATTTTAGAAAGGATAAAAGAATAATCTGGCACGAAGCAGGGATTATCACTGTGAATGACTTTATTTCAGCACTAAGCATTGGGTGCTTTTCAAGTGCTTTAGCCATGGAGTCATCTGATTATAGCTAGATGCCTATTTAATCTTAAAGAGTTTGGGATGGAATATTGGCAATTCACCTGCAATATCTGCATGAGATCAGACACTCACATGGCCTGAATAACTGAATTTGACTGACTTCCAAGAAATTATTTTCTTAATCAGCAGTCTGTTCTTGGTTTGTCATCTGCGTAAATAGATAAATGTATTCGATGCAACATTTTGCACAAAAATCTGTCTTATTTTCATATATCTTAGTTTACCTTACTTTAGTTTTATTTCAAGTTTATCAAATTTTATTTGTCAACCCATTGGGATATTGATTGTTGTTCTTAGCATAAACCTTATAGCAGGCTAAAAAAAGGCAAAAAAAAAAACAAACTTAAAGCAACATTTAGGCATGTAGACATGATCAAGACGATCTGCTGAAGTTCAAACCGAGCATCAGAATGGGGAAGAAAAGTGATTTATGTGAGTTTGAACGTGGCATGGTTGTTGATACCAGACGGGCTGGTCTGAGTATTTCAGAAACTTCTGATCTACTGGGATTTTTCACACACAATCATCTTTAGAGTTTACAGAGAATGGTCCAAAAAAGAGAAAATGTCCAGTGAGCAGCAGTTCTGTGGGGGATAATGCCTTGTTGATACCAGCGGTCAGAGGAGAATGGCCAGAAAGGCAACAGTAACTCAAATAACCACTCGTTACAACCGGGGTCTACAGAAAAGAATCTTTGAACACAGAACTTGAAGCAGATGTGCTACAGCTCAGAAGATACACCGGTACCACTCCTGTCAGCTAAGAACTGCAAACTGAGGCTACAGTTCACTAAAATTGGACAATAGTGGGCCAATTGGGCCCCTTAATACCAATTGAGCATCGTTTAAACACTACAGCCTACCTGAGTATTGTTGCTGACCATGTCCACCTCTTTATGACCACAGTGTACTCATCTTCTGATGGCTACTTCCAGCAGGACAACACGCTGTTTCACAAAGCTCAAATCATCTTAAACTGTTTTCTTTTGTTTCTCTCTTCTTTTTTTTTCCCTTAATTTGAAGCCATGACACTCACTCCAGCCTCACTGTAGAAAGCGAAGGGTGGATTTACTGTTGACAGCTTCCTCCTCCAATATCCATCATATCCAATTTGTTAGAGAAATGAGTCACCTCTAATGGTAAAAAGAACATTGCAAAATTGCAGAGGACATTTCTTCGAAATTGGGATTTGTGATGAAGGTAAAAGCATTTCTGTAATTTAAAAAAAAAAAAGTAAGGATTATAGCAGAGATCTCGTCTTATTTCAGTTGTCATAAACATTAAATTTCCATAAAGTAAAAGTCTAAGACCATGTAGTAGGCAGAGGTTACCATGACAGCTTGACACAGTAAGTCCAGTATTTGTGCACTTAAACACAGAAGAATATTTCATCCTGGATTCATAATTGAATGGAATGTGACATTTTTTGTACCATTTATGTTATATAATTTTGTATAGCTCTATATTATATTGCAAAAGCTATACCTAGGTCTCCAAGCCTTTTCAGACCAATCTGACCATCTGACCAATCAGAGCAGATTAGACCAAACACAACAGACTGGGCCATCTGACCAATCAGAGCAGAGTAGACCAATCACAACAGACTGGGCCATCTGACCAATCAGAGCAGAGTAGACCAATCACAACAGACTGGGCCATCTGACCAATCAGAGGAGAGTAGACCAATCACAACAGACAGGGCCATCTGACCAATCAGAGCAGAGTAGACCAATCACAACAGACAGGGCCATCTGACTAATCAGAGCAGAGTAGACCAATCACAACAGACTGGGCCATCTGATCAATCAGAGAAGAGTAGACCAATCACAACAGACTGGACCATCTGACCAATCAGAGCGGAGTAGACCAATCACAACAGACTGGGCCATCGGACCAATCAGAGGGGAGTAGACCAATCACAGCAGACAGGGCCATCTGACCAATTAGAGGAGAGTAGAGCAATCACAACAGACAGGGCCATCTGACCAATCAGGGCAGAGTAGACCAATCACAACAGACTGGGCCATCTGACCAATCAGAGCAGAGTAGACCAATCACAACAGACTGGACCATCTGACCAATCAGAGCAGAGTAGACCAATCACAACAAACAGGGCCATCTGACCAATCAGATGGGAGCAGACAAATCACAACAGACCAATCAGAGGAGAGTAGACCAATCACAACAGACAGGGCCATCTGACCAATCAGAGCAGATTAGACCAATCACAACAGACTGGGCCATCCGACCAATCAGAGCAGAGTAGACCAATCACAACAAACAGGGCCATCTGACCAATCAGATGGGAGTAGACAAATCACAACAGACCAATCAGAGCAGAGTAGACCAATCACAACAGACAGGGCCATCTGACCAATCAGAGCAGATTAGACCAATCACAACAGACTGGGCCATCTGACCAATCAGAGCAGATTAGACCAATCACAACAGACTGGGCCATCTGACCAATCAGAGCTGAGTAGACGAATCACAACAAACAGGGCCATCTGACCAATCAGAGGGGAGTAGACCAATAACAACAAACAGGGCCATCTGACCAATCAGAGCAGAGTAGACCAATCACAACAGACAGGGTCATCTGACCAATCAGAGAAGAGTAGACCAATCACAACAGACAGGGCCATCTGACCAATCAGAGGAGAGTAGACCAATCACAACAGACAGGGCCATCTGACCAATCAGAGGAGAGTAGACCAATCACAACAGACTGGACCATCTGACCAATCAGAGCAGATTAGACCAATCACAACAGACTGGGCCATCCGACCAATCAGAGCTGAGTAGACGAATCACAACAAACAGGGCCATCTGACCAATCAGAGGGGAGTAGACCAATCACAACAAACAGGGCCATCTGACCAATCAGAGCAGAGTAGACCAATCACAACAGACAGGGCCATCTGACCAATCAGAGCAGAGTAGACCAATCACAACAGACTGGACCATCTGACCAATCAGAGCAGATTAGACCAATCACAACAGACTGGGCCATCCGACCAATCAGAGCTGAGTAGACGAATCACAACAAACAGGGCCATCTGACCAATCAGAGGGGAGTAGACCAATCACAACAAACAGGGCCATCTGACCAATCAGAGCAGAGTAGACCAATCACAACAGACAGGGCCATCTGACCAAACAGAGCAGGGGTAGACCAATCACAACAGACAGGGTCATCTGACCAATCAGAGAAGAGTAGACCAATCACAACAGACAGGGCCATCTGACCAATCAGAGGAGAGTAGACCAATCACAACAGACAGGGCCATCTGACCAATCAGAGCAGGGGTAGACCAATCACAACAGACAGGGTCATCTGACCAATCAGAGAAGAGTAGACCAATCACAACAGACAGGGCCATCTGACCAATCAGAGGAGAGTAGACCAATCACAACAGACAGGGCCATCTGACCAATCAGAGCAGGGGTAAACCAATCACAACAGACAGGGTCATCTGACCAATCAGAGAAGAGTAGACCAATCACAACAGACAGGGCCATCTGACCAATCAGAGGAGAGTAGACCAATCACAACAGACCAATCAGAAGAGAGTAGACCAATCAAAACAGACTGGGCCATCTGACCAATCAGAGAAGAGTAGACCAATCACAACAGACTGGACCATCTGACCAATCAGAGAGGAGTAGACCAATCACAACAGACAGGGCCATCTGACCAATCAGAGGAGAGTAGACCAATCACAACAGACAGGGCCATCTGACCAATCAGAGCAGAGTAGACCAATCACAACAGACAGGGCCATCTGACCAATCAGAGCAGAGTAGACCAATCACAACAGACCAATCAGAGGAGAGTAGACCAATCACAACAGACAGGGCCATCTGACCAATCAGAGGAGAGTAGACCAATCACAACAGACATATTTTATATATAATTAAGTATTAATTGATATTCAATATGAAATGTAATGCAGTAAAAAGTACAATATTATCCTTTGGAATGTTGTTTCCAAAGAAAAACACAATATGTACTTAAGCAGAGTAAAATACTTCACTAGTGTCCGCCTCTGAGAGCATGTAATGAATTATTACAAAGGGGGAGATTTTTTAAACACCTTACAGTTCCATGGAAGCATTTTACCTGGATTTCATGCATTTTTTCCAGTTGCGCTGAGTGTTAAATATTAATAATAATAGAAATACAATCTCAATATTAGATCATTACATATCATTGAAATGTTTTTTTTGTTTTGTTTTTTTAAACTGTTTAATAGTCATTTTATTGTCCTGTGTGTTTCTGTGGTGAAACCTGAAATGGGTTAGGTTCACTGTAACAAAATGTGTCTTGATCGTCAACATTTCATAGTATTGTGCATGAATACAACACATAGTAAATGTCGGGGTAAACATATTTCTCAGGAATAAAGATATCATATAGATGAACATTTTGCACAGAATATCCTATTCAAAAACTCCTGAGTATTTAGTAGGTATAAGAAACATTTTCAGGCAGAAAAAAAAAAAATTACAACAAACAACAAACATCATCTACAGGTATGTACAGTGCAAGAACAGAAGACCATATCTACACTAGAATCTCAACTAAATAAAAAAATAGCTCTCATATATCAGCAGAAGGGCATTTTTCTCTCTGTAATAATAAATATGTTTGATTTGAAGTTGGATTGACACTATGTTGGATTACAGCCCGGATGTAATATATTATTAGAAACATGGTTTTTGATGATACACAAACCCTTCATCTTGTATCATCTCATTTTGGAGGCGAAACAGAATTTAAAAATGTAAAAGATTTGCTGAAGACACCAAGAGTATATTGATATCCTACTTGAGTCTTGGCGTTTAAAAAAGATAAAGCAATCTTAGCATGTTATTGATAACATAAACCTCATATGGCGGTAGTTTACATGGACTAAAACATATTTTTGCATATTATATATACTATATAGAATTATGGTCTAACCACTCAATGTTGACCTTTCTCTTATATTTTTTCCCCCATGGCAGTGCCAATGTCAGTTTTAATCAAATACATGGTTAAACAGAAATATGTTTTCGTAGATATACTGAAGAGTCAGAACATAATTGTTTTGTTTCATTGTGTCAGTATCTTGCTGAGAGGCGTGCAGAGAGGTTACGTGATTGCCCACACAAGCGAACATGTAACTGAAAATTGTGCTGTCAAGATATCAGTTTTGTGACAGGCCATGAATTATTTATTTTTCTTCAGCAGGAAAAGTGAAAACGTCCGCAATCCGACCGCAAACATGTAATCCACATTAATTCTAAGGTGCAAAAACCTGTTTGTTTTGTTGCTGGGAAAACCTGCAAATAATGTTTCAGGTCACACTTTATATTAGGTGTCTTTTATGTAACTACCATGTACTTAGATAAAGAAATAATAATTGTGATGTACAATGTATATTTATTGTGTTCGTGTTGTATTGCAAAACACTGCTATTGAGGTGGGATACGGGTAACGTTAGGGACAGGTTTGGTGGAATGGGTAGGTTTAAGGGTGAGTTAAGGTCAACAACGTCATTATAGATATAAGGCCCTATTTTAACGATCTGAGCTCATGGTCTGAAGCGCATGGCACAGGTGCACTTAGCGCGCGTCCGAATCCACTTTTGCTAGTTTAACAATGGGAAAAACGGTCGGTACACCAGGCGCATGGTCCAAAAGGGTTGTACGTAGTCTCTTAATGAGTAATAGGTATGTTTTGAGTGTAATGTGCAATAAACAAATCAGAGTCTCATCTCCCATTCCCTTTAAAAGCCAGTTGCGCTTGCACCATGGCGAATTTGCTATTTACATGGCGGAATTTGTGAGTGGAAAGACTGAACGCTTCTCCAGAGAGGAATACTTTTATTTTTAATATTTAAAAATGCTTGTGTGCTGCTGCGCGTCGCTGTGTGTGTAATAAGCAGAGTGTACGTGCATTGTGCAACCCGCGTATAGGTACATATTACTTACCTTTAAATAACACAAAAAATACTGTGCTATTGACCTTAGACCAGGTTTTTGTTGCCAATGGCACAGTCGTTGTCAGTTGCCTCAAAATAGCAACGCGCCAACAATGCGCCTGAACACACCTCGTTTTCAGACCAGCATGGTTTCTGTTTGCCCATGGGCACGAGTGCAGTTGCTATTTAGACAACGTGACGCTGGACGTGAAAATGATAACTGCGTCGAGATGAAACTAGCAAAAAACACTTGTGTCGTGCCTGCCGTCGTATTGCGCTGGGTGTATGATAGGGCCCTTAGTTAGAGAAATTAAAGGGATAGTTCACCTAAAAAAGAAAATTGTGTCATCATTTACTCACCCTCATGTCATTCCAAACCTTTATGAGTTATTTTCTTCTGCTGAATGCAAACAAATATATAAAAAAAAAATGTGTTAATCAAACAGTTGACAGTAGCCATTGACTTCCACAGTAGGAAAACAAAATACTATGGAAGTCAACTGTCTGGTTACCAACATTCTTTAAAATATCTTCGTTTGTGTTCAACAGAAGAAAAAAACTCATAGAACTCATTAGAAGTAAGTGAAGACAACTTTTCATTTTTGGTTGAACTATCCCTTTAATTACAGATGCAATTATGTGTAGGTATTTTTTACATATAAATACAATGCAAAACATTTATTATGTACACAATAAGTGCATTGTATCAAATGATTAATTTAAATTTTAGTACATAGTAGTTAAAGACACTTAATATAAAGTGGGACCATGTTTTATAAAATCTGTTAAACAATTAGCTTGCCCAACAATGTACATTCTGTCTTCATTTACTCACCGTTATGTTAAACCTGTTGTGATATTACTTGATGTGGCATATTTGAATATGTGCAAATGTGAATGAGATTTGAGAGTTATGACTTAAATTTGATATATGAAAGACTGAATATAGCTAATGAGTCATATGTTTGGAGCTTTGCAGCCCCTGGTGGCCACTTATTTTTAATGTTTGGAAAGAGCAGCTTGAACATTCCGCTAAATGTCTCAGAGAGTCATCATTTGAGTTTGAAACAACATAGCGATGAGTAAATGATGGCATAATATTCATGTTGTGCAGAACCTTCATATTAATACTGTAAAGAAGTAGCCATTCGTGCAAAAGCAAACTCTTAAAAAAACATAGGCATATTCAAGGCACATCATACAAACACACTTTTCTTTCTCCCTGTTAAATTGTTTAAAAGTTCATAAGATTGAACCAGCATTAGGAAGTCACAGGGGCATGTCGGTTCACCTCGGTGGACACCCTGCGCTTGTGTCCTGAGTACTCGCCGATGAACGACCCGTCTTCGTTGAACTCACAGTCCTCGTCGTCTGATATCACAGAGCTGTCCTCACTGCTATCATCCTCTTTGATGTCTCTGAGCAATTGCCGGCTGCTCTTCAGCGGCTTCTCATCATTGTCACTGTCAAATACCAAGAAAAATTTGTCAAATTCAACTCAGAAGATGAAACTAGTCAAGGCTGGCAGACAGTGTGGGGAAGGAGGGGTGTAGGGGAAGGATGCAATTACTGCTTTCTGCTAATTACTAATTGCAAAGACTTCAAAGCCTGATGGCCATACTCAAAACTAGAGAGAGAGAAAATCACAGAGCACCGGTCACGCCAGCCAATGAGAGGACTGACTTAAGAGATGCTTTGTGTGCCTGTAGACAAACAGCCTGTCAGGTTACTTTAGTCCCTGAGGAATGATGGGACAAACCAAAATTAGCTGCCAATTTGAGAGCAGGCACACTGCCAGCAAGCAGGTGTCTGTAAGGAGACGGGGGGTCACCTCATAAGCTCCCAATTACTATGAGATGCCACAACGTCTTGGATAGTGATAAAATAAATCCAGACAGAACATTTATTAGGATAAACTGACATTTGTCCTCTTTTCATTTTAGAAATAATAATCCTGCTGACCACAGTAGAACACTGAACAATGGGCGCTGCATTGCGTCATCCTTTGCTGATTATTTGGTGCAGATAAAAACTAAAATATTTTTACTATAATCTGTTGGTACACACACACACACACTACCAATCAAAGGTTTGGATAAAATACAGAAAAAAACGGTAATATTGTGAAATAATATTACAATTTAAAATAAATTTTCTGTTGATATATCTTAACATATATTTTATTCCTGTGATGCAAAGCTGGATTTTTTAGCATCACTACTCCAGTCTTCAGTGTCACATGATCCTTCAGCATTAATTATAATATGCTAAGTTGCTGCACAAGAAACATTTCTTATTATCAATGTTGAAAACAGTTAATATTTAACTGTTTAATACTGCTTAACATTTTTGTGGAAACCATGATAATTAGGGTTGTTTGAGGAACTGATTCATAATAAATAAGAAAAAACTGCATTTATTGGCAAAAGAAGAATTTTGTAACATTCAAAATGTGTCCTTGCTGAAAAAAAGTATTCATAAAAAAAAATAAAAAATCTTACTGACCCCAAACTTTTGAATGTTCATGTATGTATATGCAGATCGTTCAAGTCCTGTAAGTTGCGAGGTGGAGCCGCTGTGGATTGAACTTGTTGGACCAGCACAACACACAGATGCTAAATTGGACTGAGATCTGGGGAATTTGGAGGCCAGGGCAACACCTTGAACTCTTCATCATGTCCCTCAAACCATTCCTGAACAATGTGTGCAGTGTGGCAGGGTGCATTATCCTGCTAAAAGAGGCCACTTCCACCAGGAAACACCACTGTCATGAAGGGATGTACCTGGTCTGCAGCAATGTTTATGTAGGTGGCATGTGTCAAATTTATGCCCACATGAATAGCTGGACCCAGGGTTTCTCAGCAGAACATTGACCAGAACATCACACTCCCTTCACTGGCTTGACATCGTCCCATGGTGCATCCGGCCATCAACGTGATTTAAAGAAAATGGGTCTCATCTGACCAGGTGACCTCCTTCCGCTGCTCTAAGGTCCAATAGTAATGCTCACGTGCTCATTAGACCCTTTCGATGGTGAATGTCATAGGCACTCTGATTGGTCTGCGGCTACAAAGCCATACACAGCAAAATGTGATGCACTGTGTGTTGTGACTCATTCCTCCCATAACCATCCTTAAAATTTGGTGTGAATTCTGTTGACTTCTGTTGGCTCGGACCAGATGGGATAGCCTTTGTTGCCCTCGTGCATCGATGAGTCTTGGGCACCTAACCCCCTTTTGTCGGTTTGTAGTTGTCCTTCCTCGGACCACTGCTGGTTAATTCTCACCACTGCTGACTGGGAGCAAACTATACAAGCCCTTGACCCTTGTCAAAGTCACTCAGACATGGGCGTCGGGAACCATGTGGGTGGGACAAGACCCACCCACTTTTTTATGATATTGGGCCCACTCACTTTTACAGTCTCTAATTCAGCACATGTCTGTTCACCTACCACTAACCAATAAACACTTTATTATTAAAGGGGTCATGAACTGGCTTTTTAAAATTTGTTATACTGTTGTCTGAGGTCAACTTATGACGTTCACATGGTATTTCCTACCCTTAACATTTTCTATTTTCTACCCTGGTTTTGAGCCTCTCTCCTGGAACGCTCAGTTTTTATGGGCGTGCCGCATTGAAGACTTGGTAGTAAACGGCCACTGCTATGATTAAATAAGCTTTGCATATTATAATGAGCTTCGGCTCCCCTGTGAGTACACGTGAGGAATTGTTTTGAAAGCGTGTGGGAAAACGGCAACCGGAATGATTCGCCCACAGGGCTCACAAAATGTCTTTATCAAACAAACACAATGATTTATCTCTCTTCAAGAGATTGAACAACGCACATCAAGAAAGGAATGTTATTTTACTATTTAAGATAGGCTGTCGTCAGGCCGGTGATATGTTTTGGTAGCCCGTCTGGAAAACACGTTGGGCTTTGCGAGCCCTGGCCTATACATGTCAAAGTCTGATCATGAATTGCAGGACAATGAACCAACAACACCTCAAATAAAGGATTCTCCAGCCTGTGACAGCGTGCTAATGTTCAGTTAGACACGTACACATAATCAATAGATATCAAACGATATGTAACAATGCAATACTATCACATATAAAAAAATTTTTTACTCACATAAGTGTGTTGCTTCATTCATTCATGTAATTCGGCAAAAGGCGGATTTGAACCGTGGGTCGATTTGTGTCAAAACTTTCTACCTACACTAGTGTAGTCCAGTTCTATACTATTGCCACTGCAAATAATTTGGTGTCTTCCGTAAATTTGTCTGGCGTTTAGTAAACAAGGCGGGTTATTTGCACTTAATGTAAATGGCATCTACTCCAGTAAGATTTTTCTGGGGGAGACCCACCCATTTTTTTTTTTTTTTGATTCCGACGCCCATGCACTCAGATCTTTATTCCTGCCCATTTCTCTGGCATCCAACACGTTGATTACGAGAACTGATTGTTTGCTTACCATCTAATCTACCCAGACCTTAATATGTGGCCTTGTCCACCTATGACTATACTTCTACTACATATGCATCTTCATTCAGTATTTCTCAAACAATATCTACTGACAGATTAATTTTAATTTCTTACCTCTTTTCTCTGTGCACCTCTTCTATCTATAGTATCCCAGAATTCAATGCACTATATCATATTTCATTGCATCAAATGAATATCATCAATGGCGTAACATGATAAACCAGCTCTTCTATTCCCATAAGTGTAATAAATCAGTGGCCTCCTTGTGTAAGCCAGAGTAATGCAGTTTCGAAAGCCTCTGAGGCTACCGTCATACTCCACAGCTGGTATGGGACGCACTTCCCTATCAGGTTACTTCAGTTAGCAGATGTTTGAGTGTGTCTGGTGCTGTAACTCCCCAAACAAGGGTAGCGTACAGATCAGACTCCAAGCCTCTGCTGAAGCTGCATTTCTTTCCTGCAGGGAGGAATAAAATGGGTATCTCTGTGCCTAATTGTAATGAGATGGAAACACATTTGCAGATTCAAGTTACTCCATACGCAAGTATGCAAGATAACTGCATGCAACCCTCTTTTCCCCCTTTTCAGGTTCACAGGTTTTTAATGTGCTACTTGTTTGCACCTGGTTGTGATGGATATGATTGGTTGATGTTTCAACAATAACTACACACATTTTATAGGGTTTCCACAATTTCTTACCAACAAATTTTAATGACCTTTCCAGATTTTTGATGTTCAAAATGTTGGGGTCAGTAAGATTTTAAGGAAGTGTCTTATTCTCACCAAGGCTGCATTTATTTGATCAAAAAAACAGTAAAAAAACAGTAATATTATTACAGTATTTTATATTATTATTTATTTATCAATCAAGTCAGATACTAATCTATTAAAATAATAATGATTATACTTAGAATGCAAATGTCTCCAGTAAAATTCTCAACAGACACAAAAACTCTTTAAGAGCAATATTTCACTAATGTAATTTTCATCTAGTCAATGAAAAAAATAAATAATAATAATTACATATATGTGATATACACTATATACACACTATAGAATCTTTCATGACTTTGCCATAAAAAAAATATTTATTTCCATAACCTTTTCAGGCATGGAAATCATTTTAAATTGTTTCATTTTGAAATTTCAGATTTTGAAAATTCCCAGACATTACTACGCATTTTCTATAACTGAGGGAACCTTTTGAAGTTGTACTATAAGCTAAACACAATACGACAACTATAATCACACACCACTACACTAACTTTTGAACTAAACAAAGCTGCCGTTTACTACCTGTGTATGTAGGCTATAGTGAGAGCAATGCTTTCTGTGTGGCTCCAAGTAGATGCCATGCATGTAGGGTTTGTTTGCAGGAGATAAAGGCATTAAGAAATGATGTTACAGCAGGAACTCATTGAGATGAAGAATTTGCATCGAGATCTATAACAGAACTAGTGTGGCTCTCTGACCTGTACTCGCAGGGGGTTTCTTCGCCCATGCTGTGAGATTCCGGATCAGCAGGAGATTCCTCCTTTTCCTTCACTGCCAAGAAAAAAATGTGAAAGATTATTTATTCTATAAATAACATTGTACTACTTTTGAGGATTTGGTTGTAATGAATTTCCAAAATTCAGTGAAAGTGCTTTGCTTACTGATATTTCTCAGTAGCTTTTGAAACTTAATGTCTTGATATTTTCAATATGATATTTTCAAGATTTTCTTGATATTTGTTTTGTTTTTCATAAGAGATAATATGAATATCCACTTCACATTCATTCAATACTTCACAAATTTGGGAGAATATTTCCTATTTTGCTGCGTGGAAGCATATCAAGGACACTTAACTGCCTTTTAGCTAAACTACTGTGTAAGCTGAACCTTACTAGTGACAGCATTTATTATTTTTAGCTTGGCATGGTATATATAACCTATAATATATTGTAAAGTATAGCTAACAGCCACAGTGAAAGAACAAGGTGTTTAAAGCTATCTTGCAATGCCTTAGGCTTAATTGCATACACCCCATAAGGGTTCTTATGCAATTTTATAATAATTCATTCAGGATATTATTCTTAAATTCATTAAAAACCTTTCATATTGGTTATCAGATGTAAAATTATGAACACTTTCCTAATATTGTGTCAGTCCCCCTTTTGCTGCCAAAACAGCCCTGCCCTATTGAGGCATGGACTCCGCTAGACCCCTGAAGGTGTGCTGTGGTATATGGCACCAAGATGTTAGCAGCAGATCCTTTAAATCCTGTAAGTTGCGAGGTGGGGGCCCCATGGATCGGACTTTTGTTCAATACGGTTTGTTCAGCACATCCCACAGATGCTCAATTGGATTGAGATCTGGGAAATCTGGAGGCTAAGTCAACAAACTCGTTGTGCTCCTCAAACCATTCCTGAACCATTTTTGCTTTGTGGCAGGGCACATTATCCTGCTGAAAGAGGCCACAGCCACCAGGGAATACTGTTTCCATGAAAGGGTGTACACGGTCTGCAACAATGCGGTATGTGGTACGTGTCAAAGTAACATCCACATGGATGGCAGGACCCAAGGTTTCCCAGCCGAACATTGCCCAAAGCATCACACTGCCTCTGCTGGCTTGCCTTCTTCCCATAGTGCATCCTGGTGCCATGTGTTCCCCAGGTAAGCAACGCACATGCACCCGGCCATCCACGTGATGTAAAAGAAAACGTGATTCATCAGACCAGGCCACCTTCTTCCATTGCTCCATGGTCCAGTTCTGATGCTCACGTGCCCACAGTTGGTGCTTTCGGCGGTAGACAGGGGTCAGCATGGGCACACTGACTGGTCTGCGGCTATGCAGCCCCATATGCAACAAATACACTGTGTATTCTGACACTTTTCTATCAGAACCAGCATTAACTTCTTGAGCAATTTGAGCAACAGTAGCTCGTCTGTTTGATCGGACCACACAGGCCAGCCTTCACTCCCCACGTACATCAATGAGTCTTGGCCACCCATGATCCTGTCGACGGTTCACCATTGTTCCTTGGAACACTTTTGATAGATACTGACCACTGCAGACCGGGAACACCCCACAAGAGCTGCAGTTTTGGAGATGCTCTGACCCAGTCGTCTAGCCATCACAATTTGGCCCTTGTCAAACTCGCTCAAATCCTTACGCTTGCCCACTTTTCCTGCTTTTAACTCATCAACTTTGAGGACAAAATGTTCACTTGCTGCCTAATATATCCCACCCACTAACAGGTCCCGTGATTAAGAGATAATCAGTGTTATTCACTTCACCTGTCAGTGGTCATATTGTTATGCCTGATCGGTGTGTATATATATATATATATCCCGGACAAAAAAAAGTTGCTGTTCGGATTTAAATAGGCAAATGCTTAAGAGTCAATGATTGGATCATTATTGCAGTGATTATTATGTTTCTAACATGTTATGTATTTGGCAACAGTTCTTCTAACCCTAATTGATGGAGTGTGTAGCTTTTCATTTCTTAAACAACCATGTAGGAAGACACATCATGGCCATATTCCAGGATGACAAGATTCATCAGGCTCAAACTGTGAAAGAATGGTTGGGAATGAAGGATAATTTTCACACATGAATTGGCACCTCTGAGTCCAGACTTTAAATTAATTGAAAGTCTTTGGGATGTGCTGGAGGAGACTTTACAGAGTGCTGGACTATTGCATTGTCAATACAAGATCTTGACCAAAAATGTATGCACCTCTTGATGGAAATAAATTCTGTGATGTTACTACCATCAAGAGGAACATTTCCGTCATCCTGGAATATGGCCATGATGTGTCTTCCCACTTGGATGTTTAAAAAAAATGAAAAGCTACACACTCCATCAATTAGGGTTAGAAGAACTGTTGCCAAATATATAACATGTTAGAAACATAATAATCACTGCAATAATGATCCAATCATTGACTCTTAAGCATTTGCCAATTTAAATCCAAACAGCGACTGTGGCTGTGCAGTGTATATGTGTGTGTGTGTGTGGCCTGGTAAACCCTACGTTATGGGGACAAAATGTCCCCACAAAGATGGCAATATCCGAAATCCTTGTCCTTGTGGGGACATTTTTTGGTCCCCATGAGGAAAACAGCTTATAATTCATACTAAGTGATGTTTTTTGAAAATGTAAAAATGCAGAATGTTTCCTATGATGGGTAGGTTTAGGGGTAGGGGTAGTGTAGGGGGATAGAATGTACAGTTTGTACAGTATAAAAAAACATTACGCCTATGGAAAGTCCCCATAAAACATGAAAACGTGTGTGTGTGTGTCGGTGTGTGTGTGTGTGTGTGTCACAAAAAAGCTGAAGACCACAGTAGGAGCCGATGAGGACATACCAGTAAAGCTCACTGATCTCAAGATATCTGTCTGAGGCAGCTAGTAATAAGTCTATGGGCTGGTGCGACAGAGCCACACAAAAGCACCAAGCTAAGGTCTAGACGCTTTGACTACAGACTACTGTGAGTTTGGACAGAGGCGTGGGAGCTCTGTGTGACCTCTAAAGCTGTTTGTGTCTTACCTGCGTACTTGCCGCCTTTGTTCTTGAGCACAAAACAGCCGATGAGGACAAGCAGAGTTAGTAAAGCCACCGCGCACATCATCCCCACAAACCACTCCTGGGATCCCGCCACCTTTGTACTAGAAACTGCAAGGACAAAGGAGAGTTTGTTTTTGGAAAAAATGTCATTCAAAAGCACAATCACACTGATGCAAACTTGAAAACATTGACAAATACTGTCTTGTTGGGTTAGAAGATAAAAACAATCATATCCTCAAATGGCATTTTTAAATACGGTTCCTGCGGCAAATTCTGATGTGGGTTGACAAATGAGAACGATTAGAACCCAGAGAAGAGCATTTGTGTATCGTATAAATTTTTTAATTACTTGTTGTGAGTGTGGCAAAAATAGTTAATTTCCAAATGTTTAATACATTTTTGGAAGACAAATTTCCAACCTACTTGCTGACTTAAGTGGGCTGTTTTTTGCTGCTGTCTCACAGCCTGTGGGTTTGCTGTAAAAATGAAATGATCAGGGATCCTGTTGCAAATACATTTCAATCATTTGTATTCTGATTCGTCGGAAGGATATGCAGAGCAGTAGGTGCTACATCTAGCAGTTATACATATCTCTGTGGTATTATCATTACTTCTTCTAGCATTGCGAATAACATTATCTACGCTCTCTCCAATGTATTACCTCAAGTTTCTGCAAATACAGAGTAGGCATCATTGACGAGTAAAGGTTGGCCATCATGTGTCCAAATGTATTCATCAGAAAGTTGTGGATGTAGAGAACAAGCTGTTTTACAGCCTAGTTTCAATAAAAGGTTGTTTATTCTGGAGTGTAACTAAAGTTCATAGTAAAATGAATTCTTTAATCCCAAAAGATCAACAAAAAAAATGGATTCCTCATGATAAGACCTCATATGGGGATCTCAACTCTGACCCTCCAAATCCACTTTCCTGCAGAGTTTTGCTCGCACCTTTGATAAAACTCACCTGCCTGTAACTTTCTAGTAATCCTAAAGACATTTATCAGCTTATTCAGGTGTGTTTGAGTAGGGTTGGAGCAAAACTCTGCAGAAAAGTGGACCTCGAGGTTGTCATTAGAGGTCTGCACGGGACTGTTTTTGTCGCCAAACTCTCAACACCATAAGAAATGTCACGGAGAAAAATATTCTAAATAAAAGTATGACATCTGTCACTCAAAATTATAAGCCAAAAATACAAATAAATGAAAACTGTCGGCTTACTAGCTATACTGCAAAAGGAAATATATGTGCTCTGATTGGTCGGCTGGACCAGTGTGTTGTGATTGGTCACCTGCTTTGAGCGTGTTTAAATGTCACAACCTTTACCTTAACTGTGTTAGATCCGGGCTGGAAAAAAAACAGTGTCTCTTACACATGGCGACAACACACTACTAATGCAACTCGACCAGGCCTTGTCCCTTTTTTTGTGCATGTCTTGCCAATTTAAATGAGGAATATTGTGACGTGTTTGTTCCCGGAAGAACTCAAGACAACAATCAAGGAATTTCAGGGAACATTACACACTACAGAAAGATGAAAATGTAAAAACAAAACAAAAAAACATAATAGCTCCTCTTTAACATGTTGTCAGTTAATGAAATACAGTTAATTTTAGTCTTATAAAACCTAAAATCACAGCTGCTGGTATAAATTACACACACACATATATATATATATATATATATATATATATATATATATATATATATATATATATATATAGTGCATATTATAAACCTGGTTTTGTGAAGTACAGTATTTTTACAAATCCGCTTGCTCAAAGGAATGGGAGAATTTTCTTTGAATGCCCTTAGTGCTAATGCACCCACAGAAAGACTATCACATGTCAGTGATACCGCTAATGCTGTTCTACAGGCTAAATTCTCTAACTTCTCACCTTTCCTAGTCTTGAAAACCTCTTCAAAAATGCTAGGGACATCAACCCTGCGTGAAGCCTGCAGCCGGACTGTGTACACAGTTCCTGGGCTGAGCCCTTCAACGATGTGGAAACCTTTAGATGTATTTAAAGCCTCTGAAAGCTGCCAGATACCATCACCTGAAGGAACAACCGCATAACCAGATAACGTCAGGCCACAACCCAGCAGAAAGAGGTGATATCTATGATAGTGAAAAGCCACACTTTGAAAGGTTAGAAAAAATAAAGGTTAGAGTAAAACTGATACTAGGGCTGCAAATAAAAATCCATAAAGAAAATGTAATTTCTTTATTACTTCTACTTTGATTATTCAATATAAACTGCTGAGAGCTTTTTTCTGACCTTTAAATAGTAACATTTAAATTTACATGTTTGCTAATTATATATATCGTACATTATACAGACTAATCTGTACATTGATCAAAATGTTAAATATTCACTTAATTTAAGACATAACCAACAGATTAATTGATCATCAAAATAGTTCTTAGTTGCAGCCCTAGATGCACTACAAATACGTCTACAATTTACATAAAGTTCAATACTGTAAACATTGAATCCTGACAAAACAGATTGAGGAGTGACATTCTTACGGTGATTCATTATTGAAATATAGAGCTGTGAATCAGACCGTTCTCCACTGGTTCTCCAGCTGATTCTTGCAGAGGTGTCACTTACAAAGGTGGATATGTTGAGAACAACTGAGAGAAATACACAGAGATGAAGATATAGAACAAAAGACAGGAAAACTCTCAAAAGGTTAGTTCCTGCAAAAGAAACCAGTACACCCACCATAAGGATTGTGTTATATAACGAAATGAAACATTGTTTAAGTCAATATGAAACAGTTCTTATATAACCAGTGTTGGGTGTAATGCATTACTAAGTAATTAGGGCCCGAGCACCCATGGTGTGAAAACCCTATTGTAATTGCTCAGTCTATTATTTGAAATGAATCACATTTTTGAGGGCCTAAACATGCACTAAAAAACTCATGAAACTTTGCACACGTCAAAAGTGCTGGAAATTTACGTTTGATATGGGTTTCAGAATTAGGCGTGGCAAAATGACTCGATAGCGCCACCTACAAAATTTCAATTAAGTGCTATTCGTGCTACGTTTCACGTACAAGTATGAAATTCGGTAGACACATGTAACAGCCCAATACCTACAAAAAAGGCCCTGGGAGCAAAAACTGAAAACCCAACAGGAAGTGAGAATTTTCTCTGCAAAATTTCTGCAGTTTTTGCCATTTCCAAACGTTATACTTAAACAAACTCCTCCTAGAGATTGTATCAGATCAACATCATATTTGGTCAGTCTAATCTAAAGGCCTTGGCGACGTTACATTGCGAAGATCTTGAGTTCCCTTTCAGTCGGTCACGTTCGACGTACGTCGGACGTCACCGACGAATTGGGATCACTTCTGGGAGCCCCTATCAACTTCGAGATATAGAGAACGGGCCAATGGCCATTGGCGTGCGAGATTTGCATCTCGCGCTCCGCCCCGCGCTGCGGGTATAAACAGGAGGCGAATGCAGCGCACTATTGTCATTCACTTCGGAGCCGAACACGGTGTTGATGAAGGAGACTGTTCCTGCTTCAGCAGAAAGAGAGAGAACGAGAGAAGACGCTTCTTTGAGTGCTGGGAGAAAAGGCACGATCAGCGGCGGCCGCGAGCTCACTGATACAGTGATAAACTGCTGTTTTTACAGCACTGTTGGTTTGGTGAGGGCGTTCCCAACGGTGAGTGCATACACAGGCTGCACTACTCTCCTGTGTTTTGCCGCGGTCGTTCCTGGGTGCTTCAGCACATTTAAAAGAGCTTTCTTCTAAAAGAGCAGCGCGGGTGTGACTGCGTCTTTTTCAAGACGTCATTCCACCCGTGCGTTTCTGGATGCGGTTGTTTCCTGTCCTTTGACGGCCACGATCCCTCTCGCATAAGCATGTTGAGATTGCGTTCGTGGGTGATCCATGTTCTCTCAGGAGAACGGGATCACGTCGGCGCGTTGTTCGTCTCGCCTTCCTCGTGAGGGTTTGAGTGTTCAGCGCGCCGTGTGCCGTCTAGCTGCCGGCTGACAGCGCGGGTTGTCACGGCAACCCAGCGCGTCACTCGGCGCTTTAGATGCGCGGTCGAGACTTAACCTCAAACGGGGTTGAGTCCCTTCGCCTATTCCCCGATCTAGTTTCTTTTCTGGTGCACCAGAAAGGGGCTACTTCGGCTAATAAGCCTTGGTGACCAGAGGATTACAGTGGGGCTTCCCTGCCGAGTACATCTCCGTGGGCCCTCACTCCTCTATCGCATCGCAAGCATGCTGAGACTGTGTTCGTGGGTGGTTCATGTTCTCTCATGAGAGCATGACCACGTCGGCGCGTTGTTCGTCTCGCCTTCTTCATAGGGGCTTGAGTGTTCAGCGCGCCGTGTGCCGTCTCGACGGCCACGCTCACAGTCTTGCATGCCTGCTGGTAGCTTACAGGTGGGATTGCTGGTTCCAAAAAAAATAAATAAATAAAAAAAAATAATAATAAATAAATAAAGGGGACCTAGCGTTTCATCTGGGGCTCTAGCAGAGGACAGATGTCAATCGCTGCATCGGAGAGAGGGCTGTTATAAGCTGGAAATGAAGATGATGCTGAGTTTCCCACTATAATGGTGTGTGCTCATGCTGAATCAGATTCAGACTTGACAGCCATGCTTTGCCTTTTTCCCGGATGTGCATTGGAAAGCTTTGGCAGTGTGGAACTATTTGGTGCCAAAATATGGGGTGCCAATGGTGCCATAATCTGGATAAAGTTTTCCTCTCTCTCACTACCCTCATCGGTGAGGTGGCAGTGCCACTGGCAGGCCACCTCCGCCCTGCGCTCTTAGTGCACGAGGGTAGTTCTGAGCTGAGGTTGAGCTGCGCACCGTGACTGATTTACATTTAAAGTCACAGCGCTGGCCCTTGGCCAGACGATGTCCACCCTGGTCCAGAAACACCCTTGGGCTACCTTGCAGGGGTGTGAGACGTCGCCAGAGTACGCTCTCTCGATGCTCACATCTCACAAGGTGACCCTTTTCGGCGACACTGTCGGTGACTGTGCAGCAGTCCTCCACAGTGCAAAGCAGATGGAACCCCTCAGTCTGCTCGCCATGGGCATCCCACGATGCCACCCATCTTGGCTGCCAGTCAGCTGAGACGGGTGACCTGGACTTGGTTGAAGCTGCTCTTCCCCGGAGAAGGGCCGGGTGGAGAATCATTGCTAAATTTTGTTCCGCCACCGGTGTTACAGCCAGTGGTACCCAATTCTTAAGAGCAGTTCCAATACCTCTGGGTCTCGGGAGTTCAGGAATGGCAGCGTGTGACGCTATGAAGCCGCGCCGCTCTCATTCCCCTCCCCACAAGAGGGCGAGAATGGCAGTGTGCGACGCCGGGGAGCCTCGCCACTCTCATTCCCCTCTTCTCAGCGGTGTGAGGACGGCAGTGCGCGACGCTATGCCTCGCCACTCTTGTTCCCCGCTGAGGAAGGAGGTGAGGTAGGCAGTGTGTGACGCCACAAAGCCTTGCCACTCTCTGCCCCTCCTTCAGTCGCCAGCGGACCGCAGCGTATGGCTTGAGAACGCTACCATGCCTTCTCTCATACCCTCCGTCCAACCGTGGGGGCAGGTAGGTGCTGCGTGCGCACTCAGACCCCACTTCAGGACGCTGTGCCTCTTGGGTCGGGTCCCTGCCCTCCACTTCGCTGCCCTACTGCGGGTACGTCTGTGGGGCAGGTGTGTTCATGGTACGGTTTCCGGAAGCCTAGCTAGCACTTCCGGGACGGTCCCGCTGACTCACCTGCACCACCAGGCTCGGCTATGCGATTCAGTTCGCACGGCATCCTCCCAAGTTCTGGGCGTCCACTTCACTGTTGTGTGGAGCTGCGACGCCCATCTTGTGGAAAGAGATCGAAGTCCTACTGGCGAAGGACGCGATTGGAGCCGGTCCCTCCAGCCGACATGAAGTTGGGGTTCTATAACTCCTACTTCATTGTGCCCAAGAAAAGCAGTGGGTTATGACCAATCTTGGACCTGTGAGTCCTGAACCGGGCCCTTCACAAACCGCCCGTTCAGATGTTGACGCAGAAGCGCACTTTCGAGTACATCCGTCCCCAAGATTGGTTTGCAGCGATCGACCTGAAGGTCGTTCCCTTCAGGACTGTCCCTGTTGTGTGAATACAGAGACACGGTGATCAGTCACCTCAGCCTGTTGGGACTTCGGGTCAACTGGGGAAAGAGCAAACTCTGCCCCGTGCAGAGGATCTCTTTTCTCGGTATGGAGCTGGACTTGGTCAATCTGACAGCGCGTCTCACAGAGGAGCGTGTCCAGTCGGTGTTGAACTGCTTGAATTCGTTCCAATGCAGGACAGCGGTACCACTGAAACATTTTCAGAGGCTCCTGGGGCATATGGCATCCGCAGCCGCTGTAACGCCGCTCGGATTGCTTCATATGAGACCGCTTCAACGCTGGCTACACGACCGAGTCCTGAGATGGCCGTGGCACAGCGGATCCCTCCGTGTCCCCGTGACTCCGAGGTGCCGCCAAACCTTCAGCCTGTGGTCGGACCCTTCATTTCTACGGGCAGGAGTTTCCCTAGAACAAGTGTCCAGGCATGTTGTTGTCTCCACGGATGCCTCATCCACCGGCTGGGGTGCCACGTACAACGGGCTTGCAGTTTCGGGTCTGTGGACGGGGCCTCAACTGCAATGGCATATCAATTGCCTCGAGTTGTTAGCAGTTCGTCTTGCGCTGGGCCGCTTCAAAACGCCGCTACTAGGCAAGCACGTTCTGGTCCGTACGGACAACACTGCGGCCGTTGCGTACGTCAACAAA
The DNA here is from genome assembly GCA_039654625.1 of Rhinogobio ventralis. NCBI lineage: Eukaryota > Metazoa > Chordata > Actinopteri > Cypriniformes > Gobionidae > Rhinogobio > Rhinogobio ventralis. The sequence goes on along the minus strand of CM077203.1, from coordinate 23,880,291 downwards.
CAGGGTGGTCTACGCTCCTGTCGCATGTCTCAACTCGCCCGCCATCTCCTCCTATGGAGTCAGAAGCATCTGAGGTCGCTTCGTGCCATTCACATTCCGGGCCTGCTCAATCGTGCGGCCGACGAGCTCTCACGACAGCCAGTGCTCCCCGGAGAGTGGAGACTCCATCCCCAGGTGGTCCAGCTGATCTGGAGTCGCTTCGGGACCGCACAGGTAGATCTGTTTGCCGCCCCGGACACGACCCACTGCCAGTTGTTTTATTCCCTGACCGAGGGGACCCTCGGCTCGGATGCGCTGGCACACAGCTGGCCCCGGGGCCTACGCAAGTATACGTTTCCCCCAGTGAGCCTTCTTGCACAGACTCTGTGCAAGGTCAGGGAGGACGAGGAGCAAGTCCTGTTGGTTGCTCTGTATTGGCCCAACTGGACTTGGTTCTCGCGACAGCACCTCCCTGGCCCATTCCTCTGAGGAAGGACCTCCTGACTCAGAGACGGGGCACCCTATGGCACCCGCGTCCGGTGTCTGGTCCCTGGACGGGACGCGGAGGTTCTAGGTGGCCTACCACAGGCTGTGGTAGACACCATCACTTCCGCTAGAGCTCCCTCTACGAGGCGCCTCTATGCGTTGAAGTGGAACCTGTCCGTCGACTGGTGTTCTTCTCGCTGAGAAGACCCCCGGAGATGTTCGGTCGGTTCTGTGCTTTCCTTCCTACAGGACGGGTTGAAGCGAAGGCTGTCTCCCTCCACCCTCAAAGTCTATGTTGCCGCTATCGCCGCTAATCATGACATGGTAGGTGGTAAGTCTCTAGGGAAGCACGATCTGATCGTCAGGTTCCTGAGGGGGGCGAGGAGACTAAAACCGCCTCGCTCTCCCTCTATACCCTCTTGGGACTTAACTCTGGTGCTAACCGCACTGCAGAGGGCGCCCTTTGAGCCTTTGCAGTCAGTTGAGTTAAAAATCCTGTCTCTGAAGACAGTACTCCTGACTGCATTGGCCTCTATCAAGAGGGTAGGGGACCTGCAGGCATTTTCGGTCGACGAATCGTGCCTGGAATTCGGGCCCGGTAACTCTCATGTAATCCTGAGACCCCGGCCCGGATATGTGCCCAAGGTTCCCACCATTCCCTTCCGGGACCAGGTGGTGAGCCTGCAAGCGCTGCCTTCGGAGGAGGCAGACCCAGCCCTAGCTTTTCTCTGTCCAGTCCGCGCTCTCCGGACTTACGTGGACAGAACTCAAAGCTTCAGGACCTCAGAGCAGCTCTTCGTCTGTTATGGAGGCCAGCAGAAGGGAAAGGCTGTCTCCAAGCAGAGGATGGCCCACTGGATAGTGGATGCCATCGTCTTGGCGTACCAAACCCAAGACGTGCCCTGCCCGCTCGGGTTAAGAGCCCACTCCACTAGGGGTGTAGCTTCTTCCTGGGCGCTGGCTCGTGGCGCCTCGCTGACAGATATTTGTAGAGCTGCGGGCTGGGCGACACCTAACACGTTCGCTAGATTTTATAGCCTCCGTGTAGAGCCGGTATCTTCCTGTGTGCTCGCTTCCCATAGTCAGTAACACCGAAGTGCCCGTTCTAAGTGTCGGCTTGCTGCGCCACTCCCTTCCCTGTGGAACGGATACGTGCGCTTATATGCTCCAGTCGAGTTCCCCAGAACGGCGAACCCTGTTGAGTCCTCCGCAACCCGCGGCAGTCGGATGTGGCGGAGCGTCCGACGCCAGGTCTAACACTCGTATGCATTGGTGGAACTTGTGTTAGGCTGGGTTCCATATGTTGTGACCCCCACGGCGGTCCCATATGTGTATTCTTCCACGGTACGGCTCCCTACGGCGAGCCCGTGTCTTTCCCTCGGCAGAGCTCTCTGCCGTCTCAGTTAGGTGTTGTTCCCCCGCCGGTTTGGCCGGGGCCACCCCTGGGACTCCGTATGTTGCACTGCCCACGGCCAGTCCATACGTGTATTTTCCACATGGTAACTCCCTTCGGGCATGATGTGGCTTCCGCAGCGTCCCTCTGGGCACGCTTTCCCAGCGTTATCCAATAGTCTGCTGTAGTGGGTCTTGCGGAACAGCAGTGTGACTTCCCTGCGTGAATTTCCCGCCCGGAACAGACGGGGTCTGAAGGGCTCTCGCTGGGCGCTGGAAGTGGTAGTAACTGTGGCGTTTTCCAAAGGGATCCCAATTCGTCGGTGACGTCCGACGTACGTCGAACGTGACCGACTGAAAGGGAACGTCTCGGTTACGTATGGTAACCCTCGTTCCCTGAAGGAGGGAACGGAGACGTACGTCCCGTCGCCACAGTTGCTGTACCATCACTGCATGGCCGAGTCACTAGTTCGGCTCCTCAGTGAAAAACAATAGTGCGCTGCATTCGCCTCCTGTTTATACCCGCAGCGCGGGGCGGAGCGCGAGATGCAAATCTCGCACGCCAATGGCCATTGGCCCGTTCTCTATATCTCGAAGTTGATAGGGGCTCCCAGAAGTGATCCCAATTCGTCGGTGACGTCCGACGTACGTCTCCGTTCCCTCCTTCAGGGAACGAGGGTTACCATACGTAACCGAGACGTTTTCCCTGAAGGGCGTGTCCGTGGCGGCCTGACAAAATTGTATGTTTCGCCATGAAACAAGAAGACAATCTCCGACTTGCCCCAAACTTCACATGTTTGATAAGAGTCCTAGCCTGAAGACATCTACATGCCAATATTCAGTTATAGTCAAAGCACCATCAGGAAGTGTGGCACATCAGAATGACGTTTTTCTCCTATATTTACCCACTTAAATGCATGTCGCCCACCGGGTGGCGGTGGCCGGGTGCGAGGGCCCATTCATCGCTGCTTGCAGCTTTAATTAATTACTGTAGTTTAATTTCTTTTCCCTTGAGAAAGTAAGGAATTAATTAATTTTTTGTTACTTCTGATGTAATTGCATTACATACTGTATAGACTATAGAACAATTCTATATAAAAAAATAGTGGATTTAAAGGATTAGTTCACCCAAAAATGAAAATTCTGTCATTAATTACTCAACCTTATGTCGTTCCAAACCCGACTTTCGTTCATCTTTGGAACACAAATTTCATTTTTGGGTGAACTAACCCTATAACATCACAATTTAATATCTAATGTTATGTTTTTAATGCAACCAAGATTTTGGTAATGTCAATCATACAAGTATTATATTTATTTGATAGGATATGATATGATATGATATTTATTATATTATATTATATTATATTATTAACCTTATAATACAAACGTCTTTCTTTGCACTGATGCACTGATGAATCATTCTCAATAAGACCAGGAATTTTGATTTAATGTTGACTTTAAAAGGAAGTTTCACTCAAGTATGGAAATGTTGAATGTATGAAGGCATGAAAATGATGGTTAACTGTGTATAGACGAATGCATGAATACCTAAGGTAGAAAAGGTGGCATTGACAGAAGGAGTGTCTGTATTAAGTGAGGTGAAAGAGAAAGGTTGCCCTGAAGAGAGAGAGAGAGTTCAGACCACATGCATGTGAAATGCAAATAATAAAATGCAACTAATAATAGAATCGTGCATAAGAAGAAAATAAATGGGCCTATCGAGGAAAATGTGCATTTAGACCACGAGTATACAGCTGGTCTTTACAAAATTAACATTATTGAATGATGTGTTCTTGTCAGCAGCTAGACTGTTTCTGTCAGCACTGATAAAGCATGTTTTTGCTGTCTTTAGCAGGGATTCGGGGATAGTACTACTGGCTCACAGAGCAGCCCTTAAAAGACAAAGCAAACGCCAACAGCAATTAAGCTAAAGTATACTTGAACCAGCTGTCACTAAGTGGATTTTTGATGGAATAGTTTGCAGGAATTATTTCCTAGATTATTTATGGTGTTATGCAGGGACTTTTGATACAACAATAATTCTAATTCAACAACAACAGCTGTTTATTTATTTATAACTAACTATTTATGTTGCTAACATTAGTACAACTACTGGTACTACTACTAATGTTAAGACTAGAATGTTTTTCCATGCCATTATTAGTTAATGTAACTAGTCTTAGACATAATAATGTAGGGGTTAAATATACTAATTAAGTTTTTAGGTCACAAAAACAGCTACAAATCTGCTGGTACATACTCAACTCAGAAGATGTCACAGATGTTGACAGTTCATCTTAAAAAGACAGTACAGATTACAACATAAATGTAAAAAACAGTAAAATGGTAGCAATTTATTTTACAGTCCTGTTTCGCATGAACATACAAAGTACTTATTGTAGTAATGACACTAACTGGGTAATAACTAGGTACTAACCCTGAACCAACCCCTAAGCCTTAAAGGGATAGTTCACCCAAAAATAAAAATTCTGTCATAATTTATTAACCCTCATGTTGTTCCAAACCGGAATTAATTTCTTTCTTCTGCTGAACACAAAAGAAGATATTTGGAAAAATGTTTGTAACCAAGCAGATCTCGGCAGCCATTGACTACCATAGTGGGGGGAAAAATACTGTGGTAGTCTATGGCTGCCGAGATCTGCTTGGTTACAAACATTCTTTCAAATATCTTCTTTTGTGATCAGCAGAAGAAAGAAATGCATACAGGTTTGGAACAACTTGAGGGTAAGTAAAAATGATGACAGAATTTTTGGGTGAATTATCCCTTTAACGTAACCCATGTAGATACATTACACTACACAGTACTTTTGTGGGTAAGTACACTTTAAGTACATTGAAAGTGCAAATACTGTAAAATAAAGTGCAACAACAAAAAAATAAATATTATAAAAATAATTACTATGAGTAACTAAATAAATTAAAGATCATTCTCTAGAAATTAAAACTGGCTTGACTATCTGACAGGTAAGCAAACTTCATAAAACTGACATTATATTGTATCTTCTTCAGTGGTTTAAAAACACTTTTGTGTTTTATGTCCAGCTACATATTTTACTGATAACTTTAAAATGCTGTATTTATCTGAATTTAAAGGTCTCCAAAAATGCAGTTGTCAAATGCACTGCAAAAGTTAAATTTTCAAAAATAGAAATTACTAACTAACTACTACCTAAGTTGCAAAATGCTACAAACTACAGTATGTGATACATACAGCTCTCTGTCGAACTTTCAGTTGAGACAGTAGAAACTTCAGGAAGTGAATTGTCGAGCATAGTAACTAGTTCATGAGAAACAAAAGTTGGTTGATAAGAAGACAGATCAGTTTAAAGAAACCCATGGAGTATGAGAATAAGAGAATAACAGAAAGAAACATGTAATTCGTAACTAAATTGTGGCCTACAGAGAAATGCAATGATGGTGATACAAAATCAGTTATCCAGTAAGTAAAAACACATCTAGAGGCAAATATTTTTACTAAGGCACCTCATTGATCGGTCAATGCATTGGTCACTAGGCTGTGATAGGCTGTGTAGCACTTAAGCAATAATCTAATCCTTCTCCTTTATGCAACAAGATCTTGCCAACAGCAACTTCTTTAGTTTCATAACTGCTGCTTAATCACTTTCGAACACCTTGCGGCTGTGCTAATTAGAACACTAACTTTGCTTGAATCAGATGTTTGTCTCTCAGCATGGGCACTTCAATTTAGATTCTGACACCAGATCCATTATAGCTCCAGGGACTCTGCTTATAGTTGCTTCCGGGCACACTTACATGCTTCAGGGACAGTGCTTCCTTCCTCACTGATGGCTGACCCGCAGCCAACTTGCGTACACGCTCTCAGGTAGAACTTATACCAGATGTCTTCCCGTAGATCATGCAAGACCCATTGTGTCGTATCTGGTGCACTAATGTTCACAGAGTTCAGCTCACCCAGAGTCTCATTAACTACAATAACAACATATAAAAATCATTTTAAAAGATATTGACCCCAAACTTAGCAGTATATATAGTACAGTTAGGCTGGTTTATATCAAATTCACTAAGACAGATCTTCGAGTGTCATACCTGTCTGGTATTGCAGCAAGTATCCTGTGAGAAAGCCGTTGGTTTCGTGTGGAGGCGCCCACACCAACGTGATGGAGTCTTTCTGGAAGTTTGTGGCTCTCAGGATGGGAGGTTTCTCAGGAACTGTGGAAAGATGTCAAGGTCAGTATTTATCTTAAACTTGGAAACTCATTAAAAACTTGCACCACTTTTGTAAACAGTATTTCAGTGCAAACACCAGCGTCTTTATTCTGCTGAAATAGCATTGCATTGTATTTCGTATTTTCATCGTATTTAAGTCACTGTCATTATGTTATGTTCACAGGATTGGGGAGTAATGAAATACATGTAACATAGTTAGGTATATAAAATACAAAATTGTATTAACTATTTCATTACAGTTACATTTTAAATGGGTAGTAATCAAGTTTTTTTTTTTTTTTTTTACAGGTAAATCCGAAAAGTATTTTAGATTACCAAAGTGATTACTTTGAATTTTATTGTAATTTATTTCTTTTAAACATTAATGTAAACTATATAAGAATTGTCAGATAAAAAGTCGCAATTACCTTTTTAATTTTTATATTTAGTGGCGGAAACAAGTTTCAATGAAACACAATGCATTAAGAGCAGGGGGTGAAAACTTTGAAACGGGATGATGTGTACATTTTTCTTATTTTGTTTAAAGATCATATTTTTTCATTTAGTACTGCCCTTCAGAAGCTAATAACTACATGTTTCCCAGGAGAAAAAATTAGTACAATTTACCGTTTACCAATTTACAAGTTTACACACCCCAGATCTCAATGCATCATGTTGCCTTCTTGAGCATCTATATATAGATGCTCAAGTTACGTCAGTGACTGACGAAATGGGGGTTTCGCTTAGAAGCCTATCATCTTCGAGATCTTAGAAAACGGCCTATGACGATGCAATGCCATGGGCCTGCTGAATTTACATAGCGTAACTCCGTCCCACCTCGTGGGTATATAAGGAAGTACGCTGGCAATGTCGCATTATGTTACCTGCTGAGGAGCCGATATCTGAACAGCCGGCCGTTCCAGCGGTACAGCGGAAGTGGCAGAGAGACGTAACGTCTCCGTTCCCTCCTCAGGGAACAAGGGTTACATACGTAACCGAGACGTTCCCTTTCGTTCAGTCACTCCGAGTAATGTCAGTGACTGATGAAATGGGGGTCCAATCTAATCACACCACTCGGCTGTCGTCCAGTGCCCTGCGTAAGTTTGAGCTCCCTGTCGTAGACTAGTATGGACGAAAGACTCCCACTTAACACAGGAATACCAAGGTACACTGGGAAGCATATTCCACGTGGAAACATGCACCAAGTGCCCACCCGCAGGGAGGACTTAAGGATACACATATGATCCGCGGAGGGGCTGCATATGGAAGAACTCTGGGGTAACCAGCCGAAGGTGGATTTTTAAATCCCAGGAGTGGCAAGGCTTGCCAAGGGAAAACACATGCTCAGAGAGGCTAACAGTGGAAATACACATTTGGGGGTCGCCCAACAGGAGGGCTGACCAACCGGGCATGCACTTTGGTGTCGGCATCAACAGTGCTGGAGGAACTCAGGGCTTCAGGGAAGCAACCTGAGGAAATATCACACGTATCCAGTCCGTGGAGTGGACTGGCGAGCAAGCGAAGACACCTGAGCCAGTCCAGTTACCGGCCACTACTTGAGGCAAGTACAAGAGAGGACACTGGCTCCACTCGGAGGTTATAAAACGAGGCGCCATGCGCTAGAGCCCAAGAGGAGGCCGGGGGCATGGACGACCCTGCGTCTGGTAAGCCAAGACAATGGTGTCAACTATCCAGTGAGACAACCTTTGCTTGGAGAGAGCCTTTCCCTTCAGCTTCCCACCATGACAGACAAAGAGCTGGTCTGAGGTCCTGAAACACTGCGTTCTGTCTACATAAGCATGGAGGGCGCGTACTAGAGCAGTGCCAAGGCTGGGTCTGCCGCCTCCAAAGGAAGCGCTTGCAGGTTCACCACCTGGTCCCGTACATATCCAGGCCGGGGTCTCAGGATCACGCGAGAATTAGCCGGCCCGAATTCTAGGCACGCTTCGTCAACCGGAAATGCCTGCACGTCCCCTACCCTCTTGATGGAGACCAAAGCGATCAGAAGCGCTGTCTTCATCGACAGGAACTTAAGCTCGTCTGATCACAAAGGCTCAAAAGGAGCTCCATGCAGGGCAGATAATTCAGTCTCCTCACCCCCCTCAGGAACCTGATGACCAGGTCGTGCTGACTTACCTTTTTCGTCTCCACGAGGTCGTGGAAGGCTGAGATAGCGGCCACATAGACCTTCAGGGTGGAAGGAGACAGCCTTCATTCCAACCCTTCTTGGAGAAACGAGAGCACGGACCCGATCGGGCATTTCCAGGGGTCTTCTCGGTGAGAAGAGCACCAGGAGGGGCGGCAGGAGTTGGGGCCGCTGTTTCAGTCCGGGCACTCGCGGGAAGCGGTGCGCTAGAGGGGGGCGTGGCCCGAGGAACTAGTGTCGGGGCTTTGTTCCACACCGTCACCCTCAGGTCACCCTGGCCACCAGCCAAAGTACCACCTCTCGTGGAGACAGTAGATTGGGGTGTGACAGAGGGGACTCTCGCTCCAGGACGGAGTTCATTGAGTCTTGACCGCAGCACCGAGATGGTCATGTCCCCGTAGTGGAACATGACGCATCCACAAACGCTGCCTTAGCGTGCTGTAAGCCCAAACACGTCAGGCAGTGATTGTGCCCATCAGAGGGCGGTAAAGACCGACCGCACCCACGAGGTGGGGCGGAGTTACGCTATGCAAATTCCGCAGGCCCATGGCATTGCATCGCCATTGGGCGTTTTCTAAGATCTCGAAGATGATAGGCTTCTAAGCGAAACCCCCATTTCGTCAGTCACTGACGTAACTCAGAGTGACTGAACGAAATGGAACTGATGTTGTTTAAAATAATATGCAGAGGAAAACCAAGTCCTATGTTTGGTGGTCCCTTTGTGTTACATACCTAATTAGTATTACAAAGTATTCTAAAGTATTTAGATTAAGTTACAAAACTTGTGTAATCTAACAAAATACATTACAAATTACTTTTAATCTGTAGTGAAATACATTTTGAAAGTAACCTTCCCAACCCTGTATGTTCAGCAGTATATTTTGGTCCATGTGTGAACAACAAACGCTCAAACCACTGAATTTTAAAACGTGTCTACTGTCAAAGTGTTCTTGCCTCCCTGTGGAGTTGTGAAAGAGATGGGACTGCTGTTGGGCCCATTCCCTCTCCGGTTAAAGACGTTGACAGTCAGGCTATATTCAGAGAATGGCTTCAGTTCCGGCACTATGGTGTGACTCCTGTTTCCAGGGATGGTGAGAGACTGTTTCTCTGAGTGGATTCTCTTAGAGGTCAACAGACTTTGAGTTTGCCACCAGTGCACCTGGGAGAAAAAGATGGGAGGAAGAGGGTGTTGATTAGGATAAATAAATATATATATATATATATATATATATATATATATATATATATATATATATATATATATATATATATATAAGAAACAAAGAGTGCAAAGAGGCAGAGAGAGAGAGAGAGAGAGAGAGAGAGAAAAAGCAATAAGGAAACACACAGTAGAGTCTATTAATTGCTATAAACAGCTTGTTTGTTGCTCATTGACCAGTACCACAGGGCCTTTGAGCTGGAGGGGTCAGGAACTCACAGTGTATCCTCCAAGATGGCCCCTCAGGGTGGTTTGGAGCACCGGTGACCAGCTGACCCTCAGCAGTGTAGAGTTCAACACCTCCACAGATACATTATCAGGGGACGCCAAGGGCACTAGAAAGGATAACAGAAGGCACATCTGTTTAAGGCTACACTTTCACAACTGGTGCAAGAGGGTAATATTACACAAATTCACACAAACATAACCATTTCCTGAAGCAACTGGGGGGGGGGGGGGTGAATGGACTATAATTGGATAACACACTTACTGTTTCCTGGAAGAATGCACATGCTAACATAAAGCTATCCACAAAGAAATGTGGGTACATGGGAAAGGCTATTTCAGAGATGCAAACTCATCTGAGGTGAAAAAACATGTCTTCATGGGGCTTATTGCTTTTATAAAACGGTTACAACACAATATAAATGTTAAAGCCAAAATATATGTATCAATGCAACTTTCATGAAGTAAAATCACTAAAAACCATCCTTCCACTGAAAAAATAGTCCCTGACTGTAAACAGCAACCACTGATCTTTATATACTGTAGATCAGTGACAGCAACAGAAGTTACATTATTACATCATTAGATGGCGGCAAAGACTGTCTTAATAAATCACTCAATATTGAACACTTTTATATTAAAAGGACTAAAACCTGTTGTGTGAACACGGGAACAAGACGCAACTGACAAATGAGCACTGCCACTGTCAGGACACGGGAAAACCCCTTTACTGTTAAAAGGACAAGATATCGCAGCGGACATTCAATGGATTTTTTATTATGAACATAGATATGCAAAATTCTAAATCTGAATGCAGGCAATACACTCGGTCACTCAATCTCTCTCTCGCAATAATACAAGCACCAATGAACAATATCAATGAGAACAAACATATGTTTACGTTGCTAAGAGTGGTTGCTAAGGGTGTTGTGCAGTGATACAAAGAGCCGTTGGGTGAAGCGGTCATAGCCGTGTTTTATTGTGAATAAAACACAGCTATTGACCAATCAGAATCAAGGACTGGAACTAACCGTTTTTATAATGCACGTTATTACTCAAACTTTACAACGCTTGCAGTGACGGAGTTCTTATAGAGTAGTATTTATGAATCGCGCTCATCGTTTTTACATGAATCACACTGCTTTGGATTCAAAAAAATTTTTTAGCTAAAAGGTGACAAGTTTGCATCCCTGCACTTTGCAACAGGAATAACAGGGATAACCTATTTGATGCAGGAATAATAGGGACAAAATCAGCCCAACCTGTTGCATCATCCTCTAGACAATGCCAAATGTCAACTAAAGACAAGGGCAAGAAAAATATGAAAATTTAATAAAACAAAAGATAATCACATAAGTGCTTGGCAAAGAATGTGTCTGATCCTTAAAAGCACAATGTAAAAGCTTAGCAGAAATGGCTGATCCTGGTTAAGAGTGGATTAAATCACTCTCCCATCTAATCTCCTGTTTAAGTGTTTATTATTGGCTAATCGTGGAGGTGTCACACGACTGTGAGATGAATGTATGAACGTGCTGTTTCACTCACAGTCTTCCCCGGAATAACCAGTCACCACTCTGGGTTCTGGTGCCCACCCGTGGTGGTTGAAGGCCTGGATCTTGACCTCGTAGGGGACGAACGTTGGGGTGTCTCGCACCACAAATGAGTGTCTCTTCACCATCTGTTCTTTCCAACTGTCCTCGACACCCAGGAGCCTGTAGCTCAGTTTGTATTCCAGACCGGGACCGTTGTGCTCCACAGGCAAGAGCGGCTGGTGATTAAAGGGAAAAGTGGGTCAGTGCACTGCAAACATTACTGAGCATTTGGAACATTTGAAAAGAGTGGAAGAGTGCGAGAGACATTTGCTGATGGGTTTGCGAAATTTGGCGTGGGATAGTTTCTGGGTTGCCTCACTTGGCTTTCCTTCAGAATTGCAATACGAAGGAATTTTGACTCATAAATAAGGCATCAATTGGCTCATGAATGGAGATTTGCTCATATACTTGACTGCCAGTGCAAATTAAGTTGTTATGGCCTTAAAACAACGAGACGCCAGACTTCATAAAAGCTCCAGGAACATTTAGTTCCCAAGCCTTCCTGCGTGAGGGTGTTTGCCTTTTCTGGCTTCCAAGCCATGCATATATGCATATGCATTAAAAATATTTGACAATGCTGTTTGCATTTTATTACCTCCCAGCTGATGTCCATCTGATGTGGCAGGTGACCCTCAATCTTAATGTTTTCTGGGTTCCTGTCGGGAGCTGTACAAATGTGGATATGAATTATTTAACATCTGTCTCAGTCAATAATACCATTGCCCTCTAACACTGCCAATGTGCATCACACATAATGACGAGCATGCAGTCATTGATAGTCCGAGACAGCACTCGCTTAAAAGAGCATTCAAATTTATGGAGCTTTTATAGACATCTGTATAATTTTCTCAGGGTAAATCCCCACAAAGACACTGAGACAGGCACTTCAAACAAGTCCAAGGTGAACCAAGGAGAGCCTAGATGTTGGATGGAAACATGTTACAAAAGCAAGTCTTCAAGGATCACAGGTATTCCTACCACAAGGAGGTGTCTTATATCTTTCAGAGGGCATGCTGGGGGGACTCCTCCCTATAGCATTGGCAGCGATGACTCTGAACTGGTAGTTAATGTGGCCGTAGAGCGTCAAGGGGGCTGAGAACTGGCTGCTAGCCACTCGTAGAAGCTCCTTCCACTTCCCTGGTTCCCAGTGGTTCTCTTCATACTGGATGATGAACTCTAGTCATAGGAACAAAGCATGGCGCTCATTGAAAATGCAAAGTGCATGCTCTCAATACACTGTGGTGCAGTCCCTTTGGGAGCCCCCTTAAAATATTGTAGAGCAATGTTTAAGTATGAGCAATGTCCATGAAAACGACTTCTTAGGGAAGAGAAATCTGCTACTAAAAACTTCAGAAGCACTGAAAATGTGTACCATTACACATAAAGGGTACGCTAATGGAAGTGTTTTGCTTTTGTTCTGTAACCCTCCCATTACAGTACATTTTTTAGATGAATTTTACCTTTTATGGGACTGTTATGATCACTGGCAGCCGCCCAGTTGAGCCTCACACTGCGGTCTTTCAGATCAGTGAGCGTCAGTTGAACCGGTGGATCAGGGACATCTATGTCACATTTCAGACAAGACTATAAACAAGCTTCATACCAAAATAACTATATCTGAAGACCATCAATATTTAGGCCTAAATCTTAAATATAGGCCTAAATATTTTAAAATTATATGTACAATCAATTGACTTAATTAACACTCGTACACATGTCCTAAGAAACAGAATCGCTTCAAGAAATAACAGGTGCAATAATGATCACAAAAACAACTATGTGTTGTGTTTTCTCTACACACGTTTGAGGAGATTGCTGAACCACTATTTGAATATCATTTTTCCAAGCAGGTCTATTATTGTGGTATTAAAGTAGTATATAAACATAACAACACAATCTAGCTGTCATTCAGTCTAGTCTCAAAAGGTCCTTCAATTGTACCTAACACAGTTATGAATGCAGAAGCTGTATCTTGGTCCAGTGATGTTCGAACAATGCAGGTATATTTCCCTTGATCGCTGTTGCTCACATTGACAATCTGGAGAATTCCATCATCTGTGAAATATCTGCAAATAACCCAAAATAGGTCCACAATGTATTAAAAAATATTTTTTTTAATAAAATAATAGTTTTAGTTGTAGTATTTGATTGATTGATAATAAAAAAAAATTGTCAAATTAAAATTCATGAATTCAAAAATAAGACCGCAGGCTCACAATTACTTCATTCATGTAGTCCTTCACAACAAATCTTACATGGTTTCAGGAGCCTTGTATGGCTATGAAATGAACTAAGCAATGTGCATTCCAGGAATATTTATTGCATATGTCTATGTTGGCAGCAATAGTCAATGGTAAAACAAACGGTAAGAAACAATAATTTTGTTGGAGTGTCCAAGATAAAGAAAAATCTTTTAAATATCTAGTTAAAAATATGTGTCAAGTTCCTGGATATTTACTCTTTGTATTTATGTTGGTTTCATATTGTTAAATTGTAAAAATTTTCAACAAATGTTTACATTTCATTCCTCTTAAATTTCTTGGTGTAACCATGTATAAATTAATAAATATTTTCAGTCACACCTTAGTTTGGGGAGCACATACAGTCAAACCAAAAATTATTCAGACACCAGATATCATTTTTTACTAGTGGGTGCAGGACACTATAGTTCATTTATGTAAGTGAGGATAGCAAAATAAAGTAAACTGACATATTATACCCAAATATTCTTCATACAGTGGACTACCAGTAAAATTTGGGACCAAAATTATTCAGACACTTTGACCTGGACAAGTTTTGCTTAAGTGTTTTTTCTTTAATTTCTAATGCGACCTTTCACACCACAGACTGAACAAAATTAAGCATCGCTTGGTCATTGGTTGACCTAAATTGGTATTATCTAATTGTGTACTTAAATTTAACAGCTGACAGCTGATTGGTTGATTGTAATCCATTACATACCTTTCTATCAAAGTTATCTGACATTATCAAGATGAATTTGTTCTGACACAGTTTAACTCTGAGTTCTTGTCATATTTTATTACCATTTTCTAAACTATAGCGAATAAACTGTGATAATGTGAAAAAACGTTGAAGGTGTCTGAATAAATTTTGGTTTGATTATTATTACTTATATACTATGACTTCTGCCTCAATAAACTCCTAATTTACTGTTTATTAATAGTTAGTAAGATAGTTGTTAAGTTTAGGTATGGGGTAGGATTAAGGGATATAAAATATGATCATGCAGAATTAGGCATTAATATGTGCTTTATAAGTACTAATAAACAGACAATATCCTAGTAATATGTATGCTAATAAGCAACTAGTTAATAGTGAGAATTGGCCCCCAAACTAAAGTGTTACCATACAGTTTTTTAAATATATTTTTTAAGGTAAACTGTATTTTTAAAATAAATTATGACATATTAACTCATAAATATTCATTCATTTTTGAGTCGCACCACATGACATTTTACATCCTGGATTATCCTTGGGTTTTTTTTTTTTATCATGAAAGGTCAAATTATCTGATATTTTAAGAGATTTATTGACTTTGAATCTCACGAAGGTCTGCAAATAAACTTCAATGCAAAATTCAAAGCAATTAATTCCCACAAAATACAATTTTTCAGGCAGACCAGGAAAATGAAGTGGCTGAAATTGCTGTGCAGCTTGACAAAAATAGAAACCAGGCATCCGTCAAATGAAACAGCCACTTATAGTTTAGACATCTCCATTGATTGTACTGGATCTAGTTTGTCTCAGGATGGTGTAGACGCGGTTGTCAGAGTGGCTTTTCTTTGTGGCTTTTGTTCTGTATGAAATGCCAAATAAGAGCGGTGCTAAATGTTGTCATGACAATCAATGCACAGCTCTGTTCTGTCCGCTGTGTGTGTTTGTCTACACTTTTTTTAATGAATTAAAAAATAATTTCCGGTATCGGGGTTGAACTAATCAGGGGTGTGGATCAGAATCACAGCTTGCTAATTGGTGACCTGAGGTAAAAATGCAAACATAATTTGTCTTGAAGCAAATAACTAGTAGTCACAATAACAAATAAACGGAGCCAAGAGGGTCCTCGCAACATTGGTGCTCAGGCCCTAAATATGGCTCAGTATTACACTGCATTTACACAGAAAATTCTGCTCAACATCATATTCTAGCCTATAGTAGAAAGAGGTTAAAGCTCCTGCTCATTAGCTGGAGTACCTTTTGATTTTCAAGAGAGACATTTCCCCCATAAAAGCGTACTATTACTGATAAAAGCTTACAATTACATCTAGCTCCGCTCTGTTACATGACTACAAAGTGTAAGTACTTAATCCATGATTCCAGCACTGATAAAATTATAAATAAAATCTAAAGATGTCATGGCTCACGCTAATCCTTCCTGTTTTGACAGCACAACCCTTTCTGAAACGAGGATTTACTTAAATGGAGAATGGCTTCTATGAATACAAAGTTGAACCATGAGGGACAAGCTATACTACTCAAGGAAAACAGGTCGCCCACCTTTCTGAGAAGTTAGAGAGGATATTTATCCCATCTTTCAGCCACAAGATCTCCAGCTCTCTTCTGAGGGTGGGGTCGCACTCCACCTGGCACTCCACCTCAGCCATAGATCCTCCTTTGACCTTCATGTCTTGGGGAGGTTCTACGATCCTAGTTGAATCTATCAACAGCAGGCCTTTAGTTTCAGTGATGACCAAAACAGAAAGCTTTTTGATTGAGGAAGGTGGCTAACCTTTGATGAAAAGTTCAGTGGTGATGCTGGCGGTGCCCTCAGAGTTGCTTGCCAAACATTTGTACTGGCCCATATCTTCCATCTCGACTTTGTGAATCTGCAGGGAGCCATTCTTCAGGAGAGAATATCCCTCTCCATCTACAGAGCCCTCTGGGTCTTCTCTTCTCCTACAAAACAAACACTGAACTGTTCACAGTTCTTCTGAAATAGGGGCCCATGGGAAGGGCCTTTACTGAAATGACTACAGATGCTCTGTTGATAAAACTGAATCCAATGTAGCCTAGTTTTCTTTTTCTTTTTTTTCTTTCTTTTTTTTTTGTAACATGACTTTCAAAATTGACCAAAGGTTTTGAAAGGAAACTTTTCAAAGAAGGAAAAAAGAGTAAAGAAATATGAGTGCAAAAGGAGGATCCCCTAGAGAGAACAGACATTTCATAAGGGCTATAGATCTTGCAGTGTCTTTTCTCAATGTATTGTCCCTTTTTCATTCACTTAATTCACTTGACCCTATTGGGTCTGCATTCACCCATAATCTGAGGACCAGCTACAGCGATAATACCATGCTGAAAACCCCTGCAAAAATCCTTTAGTATCTAATAAAATGTTAATTGATAGTTAATAATTTTTTTTTTTTTTTTGAAAACAGGAACGGTCTGTGTCCTGGTTAAAATGGCATTTTTCTTTGGATTTAAACATTCTTGGAAACATTTGGGAAAATGTAAGTACATAAGTCAACAAAATATATAACATTGTTCTAGTGTTTTTTGGATATTTTAATCCAAAAATCGTACATATTGTGCCTTTAAAGATGTTTAGATTAAGTATAAGGATGTAAACATGTTTTTATTTGATTGATTGATTGATTGATTGACTTTGTGATCGCTTGATTGATCGATTGCTTGGTTGATTGATTGATTGGTTGATTGGTTGATTGGTTGATTGATTGGTTGGTTGATTGACTGATTGATCAATCGCTTGATTTGTTGATTGATTGATTGATTGATTGATTGATTGATTGATCGATCGCTTGATTGATTGAATGATTGATCGGTTGATTAATTGATTGGGTCAGCACGAATATCTAAAATTAGGTTAATTCAAACTTTTTTTTTTACAGGGTTTGTATTAGTTATATAGAGTTATATAGGAATAATTGCATTTATTAAAATAGAATGGATATGAAATGAGGCATGGCAATCATTATCATCAAGTTATGGAAACTTTAGCACCTCCTACTTTTTGGCAGATGTTTCTCAAAGACCCATTCCTTATATTTGCGTCTATTTGATTTAAGTAATCATATTTTCCAAAAGTAATACATTCAAATTCGTTAAAAATCTGCATAAAACTGTTAATTGTGAAAAAAAAGAAAAGAAAATTACTGTGCATATAAAACATTTGGTTTATTAGTACATAAATCTCATTCTTAACCATTTCATTTATATATGACTGGCAAATATGCATCATATTAAGTTTATAAGATTTGTAAAACTGTGAAATATCCAAATGGATTTAATTTTTATGCAATTAAAATACATAAATCTTAAATATAGGCCTAAATATTTTAAAATGATATGTACAATCAATTGACTTAATTAACACTCATACACATGTCCTAACCAGGTGTGAGGAAAAAAATGTTTTTGCAGTGACAAGAAACTTTTTTTGTTTTCACTGAACATAAATATGATGCATGACGCAACAATCAGTCACAAAACAGCCAATCATAGCAGCTCTCTCTGCATAAAACTAGGAATAACATATTGTGTATTTTCATGTACTTTTCTTATATTGACATGACTTCCATGATGCTTCACTGGATGGCATGATTTTCAAGGTTTACCTTGTGCAAAATGATGAATTTGTCCTACTGTATAATATCCAATTCTTCCACAATCAGTGGAAGTCCAAGTTTGATGTTTAATATACATATTGTACTTCAGTTTAATGAGATTTCAGTGTGCTGACCATTTCAGATATACGTATAAAGGACAAAAACTGAATGTTGAACAGAAAAGAGACACCTCACTTGTGGCTTATGCTGAGTCTGGTTAAGACACGGTGTTAGAAACAGAACGCTTGTTACAAAACTCACCAGTTAAGGGCGGCAGGTGGTGAGCTAAAGACTTTGCAGTCCATAATCACACTCTTGCCTAACATGGTTGCGTACTCCAGATAATTCCGCGTCAGAATCAAAGGAGGATGATCTGAGAGAAAGCCAGACCATTAGTCAAAAGTTCACACAGATAAACATCAAACAGCCAGTGTGGCATATGGCCGAGGCACATGAAACTGAGGTACACTCCCAAATTCACAATTAAACTGTAAAAAAATCTATTAGCATATAAAAGAGCTCTCTTCTTCTGCCAGATCTACAAACAGAAAACAGAGACTGAAGTAGTTCGTACACACACACACAAACTCATGCACACGTTTCATGTTTGTCTTCTACGTCAATTACGAATGAACAGCTGCTGAAACCCTTAAGCCTTTACATGTCAGCAAGAGCATCATATCATAATCAAAGCCCAAAAAACTTCAATGAGGACCACAATCTTCTCTTCTGGTGCTATGATTAATTGATAGATGCAAATTAGGTGGGTTGCACATCAGTAGCGGTGACCTAGCATTCTAAACATCGCAATATGATTTTCATTGTCTACAGGTAAGTGAAGTACTTACTCATGACAAGCACGTTAGCATTGGCAAGTAGGGTCCCGTGTTTGTTGGAGGCCTCACACTGGTACACCGCAGTGTCTCTCTTCTCCGCTCCGAGTATGATTATTCTGTCATCCAGCATTTTGTGATTGGTAGAAAGGAAATCTGGGAGGAAACAAGCTTAAATTGGCACCCAAGAGGAGAGACCTGTGTCTAGTTGTCACACTACCATTCAAAGTTTGGGGTTAGTATGATTTTTTTATGATTTTGGAAGATGCCTAGTTTGCTCACCATTTTCTTGAACAAAAAATACTCTGTTTGTGAAATACTATTACAATTTAAAATAACAGTTTTTTATCTCAATATATTTAAATGTAATTTATTCCTGTGACGGCAAAGCTGAATTGTCAGTGTCTTCACTGTCACATGATCATTCAGAAATCATTCTAATATGCTGATTTGCTGCTCAAGAAACATTTCCTCTTATTATCAATGCTGAAAATAGTTGTCCTGCTTAATATTTTTGGGGGATTCTTTACAGCATTACAAATGTAACATTATACATTTCTTTACTGTCACTTTTGATCAATTTAAGCTAAATTTTTTCACAAAAAAAACATTGTACCAACCCCAACTAAAATAATGGTTTTGTTTGATATTACTTTGTTTTTGTGTTTCATAAAGATGTACATTTTGCTGAAAAGCCACCAAATAGTGTAAATATGCTATTCAGGCATTTGAAAATAAATGCTATTGCTGTTTTCTGTGAGCAATAACAGTGGAAATGTTCAATAGCCAATAGAATGTCTATACACAAATTGACTTTTGTAAAAAAAAATATATCTCATAGAGAGTGTTGACTATATTGTAATATTTCATATCATTATAGCAACAATAAATTTGTGAGGTACATATCTGGAAGAGACATCATTGACTTTTGCTGTATATTATGTACTGGTCTACTGACTGCTGATATATCATTTTAACAGAGCATGTAAATTGTGCATGAATACAGGGGTTGACACATATTCACTGATGTTTACAGAGTCTTAATGATGAGGAAAAAACAGAAAGAAAGACTGTTCACACAGCCTGTAATTGCACATTTGGCAGAGTGGCTTTGAGCCGACAATTTCAGTCAAATAGGCATGATAAGGGTCGGGGAGGAGGGGGTTTAACACACCATCAAGTGGCTGGCCGTTTCTCTTCCAGGTGATTGTGGGTTGTGGTTTTCCTGTAGCAGAACACTTGATGTGGATGTCAGATCCAATCCCTGCTAACTGACTCTTCACTGGCTCCTCCTGCCAGCTGGGCGGCTCTGAGATGCACAACATATGAATACGGATTAACAACTTCCTACTTAGAGCAATACTGCCCCCCTGTGTTTGAAAGTGACATGATAATTTTATTTAGTGTTGATTTTGAGATCAACCTGCAGTTTGGTTTTCATTCAGATTGTGTGTGTGTGTGTGTGTGTGTGTGTGTGTTACTGCATTAAATTGTTTTAAGATTTATAATCATTTTAAACTATTTGCAAATAATATTTGTATTAATTTGCATTAAAATATGCACATATGTACTTTTATTTGTATGCCTAAAATGTATGCATGGGGCAATTTGGCCATTTCTAATTATTGGAGGGGACTTGTCCCCCTCAATGTCTATGGTGGTTATGGCCCTGTGTCAAAACAGATTTACTGACTAGAATAACTGAATCAAAGTACCTCTCAAGACCTTGTAAATGTTAACATACCTTCCACAACAACGTGGAAATGATGCACAGCTTCACCAAGGCCATTCTTGGCTTTGCACATGTATTTCCCTTCATCCAGTTCTGTGACATTCGGTATAGTCAGAAGCTTTCCAAAGTTTTTGATTTGTGAGCGCTTAGGTAAAGTATCCCACATCTTGATCCATTCTACCTCTGGTGTAGGCCTGAGAAAAGTCACAAAAAAAGGCTGTCAGTGGAAATGATTTGCTACTCTGGTGTGTTTGTAAGCTCTAAGTGGCCATAGAGAAGAGAACTCACAGCCCTTCTGCGATACACTCCAGCTCCAGCTCTTCTCCTTTTTTTAGGTATGTTGTTGAATGACTTGAGGGCACCAACATTTTCGGCTTCCTCTTCTGAACTGAATGGGGACAAATGATGGTAAATGGCCTTGACGTGGAATAAAAAATAGAAACCTACCTTTACGTCTGAATAAAAAAATTATATTTATTTTCCTTACCTCTTTGGCCCAAAAGTAAACATAATTCATAATTCAAGATATATTCTCAGAAAAACATGTCATTATATTTTGCAAAGTGACAGTCAGATATTCTTAGAAAAGCCCATATCTCAAACTGAAGAAAACTCTAGAAAACACAATCTGAAATCTAAAAATAGCTGACAAACTAACAAGTGCTGAAGCATGGCAAAGCTTTATCTTAAACTTCTTGTGGCACAAAGAAAAGCCCTCAAAAATGAAAGATAAATTAAAGTTTTTTCATATTTCATACACAGTACATTTTACAAAATATTTGACTTTCTTATATGTGACTTACCACTCATGATGTCATCATCCCCTTGGTTTGAATTTACTATAAAAAAAATAAAGCATTTTCATTTTTTTTTTTTTGGGGCATTTTCAGCACATTCAAATGGTAATAAATAGCACAAGAACCCACAGAAACATGTGTACATGCAAATACAAAGTAAGGATCGGTCAGAGTGGTCATCCAACCACTGATTAGAATAATTAGGTTTAGACTTTTTTAGTGTTAATATTTTTAACTGTGCTAAACATATTGTATTAACGTCTATATTTCTCAGTGAACTAGGATAATTGGAGAAAAAAAAATGTAGGTCAGAACTTTATTTTATCCATCACAAATCAGTGGTGTGGAGAGTAAGGAAGCTGGCATTAGCTGAGTTTGAATCCGCCGTTTTTCTCCCTTTTCCCATTGCATATCAGCTCGGAGTAGCGTTTATTTTAAAGAAAAATGTTGTTGACATTAAAGGGGGTTGAGATGCAAGTGTTTGTCCAACAGTTACTCTTATGTATTAGCATGCTAAAGCACAGCATGCTGACAATACACTAAAACCAAGTGCATCTATAAATTGCATCCACTTTATTGAATCGCCACTACAGCCTTCTGAGCATTGCTTTTGGAACTAATCTACTACCATCATCAATAAACTTTTGTAGATGGTTTGCTTTGTTCTGAAACAGGGACTGGGGCTGCAAATTAGCCTTTGGCTAGAAGCCTGCATATAAAGCATTGGCTGCTTGAAATTGTAGAAATGTTATTCTGCATTGTCCCTGTTAAATAAACAAAAAATGACAAAATAATTAAATTTAATTACATTTAATTAAAATGTTCTTCTTGGTTCGGTTCGCTTTCACAAGGCAACATTTCAAAGCGTACCAAAATGTGTTTATGCAAGTCACATGTGAGTAAATCTGTCCTCTTGAAGTTGGATTGACAAGTTCGCTCCGGAAGCTTATTGTGGCTTTATCTGTGGCTGTCAAGAGCATTGTTAATATATGTATACTTAGTTTAGCCGTTGTTGTGCATCTCACAGTTTGCATTTTAATTTAATTTTCATTGCATTTTCATGACGGCATGCCAAACTAAAAATAGTTTTAAAAACACTTCTCAAAAATCTTCATCTAGCTGTTTAAGAAAGCAAAAATATGTCCTACGTCACTCAACAAGACCGAAAACCAGCATAACAGGTCTTTCTAAAGACTGATTAGTTGATTATGAAAATATGTATTTTGCACATCCAATATTTTTTTTTTTTTGGAAAGAAATGAATGCTTTTATTCAGCAAGAATGCATTGAATTGATCAAAAGTGACAGTAAAGACATTTATAATGTTACAAAAGATTTCCATTTCAAATAAATTCTGTTCTTTTGAACTTTCTATTCATTAAAGAATGCTGAAATAAATCCTTGTTTCCACTAAAATATCAATCTGATTTCATTGATAATAATAATAAATGTTTCTTGAGCATCAACTCAGCATATTAGAATGGTTTCTGAAGAATCATGTGACACTGAAGACTGGCGTAATGATTCAAAAAATTCAACTTCGCATCACAGGAATAAAATATATTTTAAAATATATTCAAATAGTTATTTTTATTCAGTTATTTTAATTTGAAATAATATTTCACAATATAACTGTTTTCACTGTATTTTTGATGAAGCAAATGCAGCCTTGCATGGTGAGTACAAGAGATTTCTTTTAAAGACATTAAAAAAAAAATCACTGCAACTCTTTTCTTTTTAATTTTCTTTAAACCATATCATGTTACTTGTACTCCCTACAGAGATTCTTGGCACGTACTTGGCTTGACCCTCAGGACCATGCGGGGTTTCTGAACAATTGTGCGTATCCTGGAAAAGGAGGCAAAACAGCAGTAGTCATCATGGCTGTCTGACACCAGTGTATTAGAGAAGTACAGATTCCCATTGAGGCCCATGGACACCCTCTCATTCTGCTCAATGTGCCGAAGATCTGAGAACAATACAGAGAGGATTGTTAGATTAACATGAACCGCTCAGAAATAGTCCCATCTGACAGACTGCAAAGCAGATAACAGGCATCATGGGTAGATCTTTGAATGCTCAGATATTCTTGTACCTCACATCAAATGTAGGTGGCTCAATATGATTAAGCCACCTCTTCAGCTCAAGAAATGAAGACATGTACAATAATAACTGCAAAAAAATATATTTATAAATATATTTTCCAAATGTGGGGGGAAAACTTATTTAAAGAGATAATTAAAATGTATTTTTCTTACTACCACTAAGCCAAAACCTGATTAAATTCATTAGATTACTCTGAAATCTAATTTTTTTCCCCCTTCACAAGTAACTTTATCTTGTTTAAGGATGTTTAAGGAAACCAAGACAAAAAGTAAGAGAAAAAAGTAAAGCATATTATTAGGCCTATGCAGATTATGATAACTTTAATACTTTTTAATGGTTGGTTATTAATGACATTTTTGTTTACTTATATATGATGATTTTGTTCTGCGTTCAGCTGCGACCAGTTGAGATCGACCGATCTACTCTTTTACTGGCTTGACTGAAAAGATAAAATTCTTCAAATGTCACATATCCTTATGCTTACAGTAAGTATTAATCATCAGCATTCTTCACCATTTGCAACATGTAATATGTAAACATGTTTATCATCAAAAGCCTATTATTAGTGCAGACATTCAAGAACTCCAGTCTGGCCAGTAAAAGGCTAGTTATATACAGTTGGTTGAAATATACACCGATCAGGCATAACATTATGACAGGTGAAGTGAATAACACTGATTATCTCTTCATCACGGCACCTGTTAGTGGGTGGGATAATAGGCAGCGAGTGAACATTTTGTCCTCAAAGTTGATGTGTTAGAAGCAGGAAAAGTGGGCAAGCGCAAGGATTTTAGCGAGTTTGACAAGGGCCAAATTGTGATGGCTAGACGACTGGGTTAGAGTATCTCCAAAACTGCAGCTCTTGTGGGGTGTTCCGGTCTGCAGTGGTCAGTATCTATCAAAAGTGCTCCAAGGAAGGAACATTGGTGAACTGGTGACAGGATCATGGGCGGCCATGGCTCATTGATGCACGTGGGGAGCGAAGGCTGGCCTGTGTGGTCCGATCAAACAGACGAGCTACTGTAGCTCAAATTGCTCAAGAAGTTAATGCTGGTTCTGATAGAAAGGTGTCAGAATACACAGTGCATCGCAGTTTATTGTTTGTCAACATCTTGGTGCCAGAATACACAGCACACCTTCAGGGGTCTAGTGGAGTCCATGCCTCGACGGCTCAGGGCTGGGGGACCAACACAATATTATCATAATGTTATGCCTGACTGGTGTATGCCTGCATCCGTTTACACTGTGGCCAAGGTGTTGATTGACATATCAGAAACAATAATGTTTTCTGTAACAGCTGAGATTTGAAGAATACTCAAACTAACAAGAAATTCACAGGCAAAGTGCATAAAAAAGTATCCCCTTGGATTCCTCTGTTTGACTACCTTGATGTGCAGGAAACTGATTTAAAGTATCTTGAATTACCATTGGTCATCCAGTACAGCTGCCAAGGTGGAATCCCTTGTGGCGGGTTACACTCCAAAACCACTGATTCACCCTCTGTGACCACCACTGGCTCTGTCTTCTCTTTGGGAAACTTGGGTACCACTGTGAGCAAGCACAAAAACAAATAAATTGCATTTAAATTCAGTCACTTACCAAAATGTAAGGTAGCCTTCTATTGAAACTGGCAGAAAGAAATTATTAAGATTAAAAACAAGTTCAGCAACATGATGCTTGATGTGCTCAAGGCGACACACGTAATATGCAAATTTCCTGGAACAGATCTGAATTTTTTTTAAATAATAGAATTTCGGGAATTCTACCACTAATGTCATTATAAGCTGCCAAGTTAATGTATGATATTTATGTGCAGTGACTTACTAGGCACAGTAAATTCTGCTTCCTCTGATATTGCCGTTCCGAGCTTGTTTGAGGCATAACATCTGTACTTTCCTTGGTATTTCACTTTATCTTTATTGTTCGGTATAACAAAAGTCCCACTACTTTCTTCTTTAACGAGCCGAGGGTCTTTATGTGGGTCAAAATCCATCCCATCTTTTGTCCAGCGGTACCTGTTTAATTAAAATAACACAACAGGCAACTTTCAGCAACACTGATACTTTCATTCCACCTATTAGACAT
Organism: Rhinogobio ventralis; assembly: GCA_039654625.1. Classification (NCBI taxonomy): domain Eukaryota; kingdom Metazoa; phylum Chordata; class Actinopteri; order Cypriniformes; family Gobionidae; genus Rhinogobio; species Rhinogobio ventralis. The sequence continues at coordinate 23,854,906 of CM077203.1, read as the reverse complement.
GGACCAAAAAAAGTAGATAAGGATAAGATAAGTAGATAAGGATAAAGATAAGGTCTTAGTATAGTTTGTGCATTTCTCATTAGCGTCATATTAAAAGTTTCCTGTTTCAACTTTTTCTTTGTACCTCCTTTCTGTTTAATTAAGTTTCCCTACACTTTTGAAGTGAATCAAATACATAGAATTAATAACAAAAAATGAATATTTACAGTGAGAGAAAAACACCTAATTTTCACATTTTGCACAAAGAAATTGCACAATTTTATTTGGATATTTCTCTAGTTTAGCTGTCTGCACTGACATCCTTAAAGAGATAGTTCACCCAAAAATGAAAATCTGTCATCATTTACTCGCTCTTATGTCATTTTAGGTTTTTATTTACATATAAACATTGATCAGTGAACATGCATAGTGTGCACTCATTTAGTAAATGTAAACTCAAGCATGTTTGCTTGACACACCAGAACCAATTAAATTCATCCTTGTGTATCACATCATCACGTTCTGCAAGAACCAATGAGGTATCCATATGGATTTATTTTATGATCTCTTTATGAACATTTTGAAGCGTCAGAGTTTTTGGCATCCGTGGCTCGTCTGTATGGGCAGGTGGGGCTCTAAATATTCATCCAAACATAGACCTCTATATACACTGAATTAATAATAAATTATAAATGTGTTCAGCATTCTGCAACAAATATTTTTTGGATTTCCTAGACTATTGTAAGTCGTGAAGCGAGTAGGATATATTCAAATGTAGTGCATGGTATTCATGATACTAAGCTGGTCTCTGAGGCCTCCCCAGCTCTACAGCGCCCCACAAATTTCCAATGTAAATCGGTGTTGAAAAATTTAACTACAGCGCAGTCTCATAGAGAGCCATTGGGGCAGATTTCTGGCTTCCCCCGCTTATTTTCACTTTAGGTAAACACACCTTACGTAACCTCACTCCAGACCAAGATAATAGCAGTCCGCTTCAGATATGTGTCTGCATCCGGTCAGTAACTAGTTGGCATGTCTGTTCTTCCTATGTGGAGTAGCTAATCAAATTAATGAAAGTATAAAACCTTTTATTTAAACGTGCTCATGTGAAAAGCTATTTATATATAGTAGTTCAGTTGTGTTTGTTTTATGTTTGTTCTGAGAATAGACATGACTTTGGCTACATTCACACTGTCAATTTATGGGATTGAAAACCACATTTAGTTACAGGTGAGAGTCTTGAAATGTCTTGTTCACACAGCAACTTACAGTAGATTCTCGAATACTGTCTGTATGAACATGCAACGAGTGTCAAGCCTGTATTCGCTTACCATTAACCATAGCGACAGTGACCAAAGTAATATCAAAGATGGCGACGTCCATAAAACTGAAAAGTCTTATCACTTTTGACACAACAAGAGTCCAATTGAGCAGCAAGTTTATCTGTCAAATCTTCATTAACCGACATAAGCTGTGTAAACACACTAGCCAGACCCTTTAACAGTTGCACTCATGTCTTACGTCCTTTGCAGCCTCTCGCGCATGACACACAGTTAGTCAGCCAATCAGAACAGCATGTGGACGGGCTTTTGTGGCAAGTGTTCCGCACCAGAGATTAATCTTGACGGCACTCGCAAGGAAATGGATAAGTAGTACATAATCAAATTCACAAATATTACACCATTTAAACATTACTAAAAATACATGAGTTACTAAAACAATCTCTGTCATAGAATATACTTGTTTTTTCACAGTTTGAACGTTCTTGTTTCCATTTGTTTAAAGGTGCACTGTGTAAATTTTAGCTGCATCTAGCGGTGAGGTTGTGAATTGCAATCACCTACAGCTGACCCCTCGCTTTCGAAGCACATAGAGAAGCTACGGGGGCAGACACAGGATAAAAATGTCGTCGTCTGAGACAGCAGAGAGTAGCTAGCGCTCTGTAGAGCAGTTTGTCCGTTTAGGGCTACTGTAGAAACATGATGCCGCAAAATGGCGATTTCACTGTAAGAGGACCCGCGGTGTATATAGATAGAAATGGCTCATTCTAAGGTAATAAAAACATAACGGTACATTATGTACGGTCTTTATACACCTCTGAAAACATAGTTATGTATATTATATTGCATTTCTGTCAATAGATCCTCATAAATACTACACACTGCACCTTTAATTTCAAGATCTGAGGTGAATTATCCATTGTTGCTTTTAGTACGACTATGTTACAAAGCTGGGAGCACTAAATTATATTCAAAGTCATAATACTCGCTTTTAACATTAAATAAAGCACATAAACATTACCTGAGATTATCATTGCCATGTTTTGTGTTGTTGTTCCAGCCTATTTATTGCAGAAATAGAAACCGTTTCTAAAATAGAATCATCACGTGTCACCGTTGCGGCTGGTTAGGACAAAAACTCGAATTAACATGGAAAAGATACCTTTTATTACGTGACGCGGTGTCACGTGTAGTTAGGACACTGTGTTAGAGCGCCACCCTTAGGCTGAATAACGCAAGGACATTAGAATTCTGCCAAAAGTGTGTCTGATGTGTTCAGCGATTAGGATATAAAGCTTACAAAATATTTATCATAAACTAGCGCTAAGACCCCGAATCTGCCCAACCTAAATTTATGGCCAGGAGCCACTACTGGTTTTGGGTAAACAGTATTTTAATGGATGGACAGAAATCTGATGTCATTTGTTGTTTCTAAGATGAATGTAAGTCGCATGGTTTTGGAACAACACAAGGGTGAGTAATTGATGACATAATTTCCATTTTGGGGGGAATTAACCCTTTAAGTGCAGGACATCTCACTTACGTAGGTCTTGGGTTGCCTTTGGCTTCACATTTTAACAGGATATTCTCATCATATGGCAAGGCAATGAGAGAGCCCGAGGTCTGAGCAGTAATGGTCGGCAGCTGCTCCACTACAGGAAACAGGTCAAAGGATAGAGCTGTTGAGATGGTCATTTATGCTAAAAGGAAGCTTCTTTCTGGAAGAGTTTACTGGATAATAACATGTAATAGTGTTGAATAATGACCATAGCCTCAAGTTGAACTGTTGCACTGATAAGAACAAAAGCAGGAAAGCAATTTAACTGTCCTGGTACTTACCGTGAGGAGGGAAATAAAGACCAAAGGTAGTGGAGAAGAAGGCCGACAGGAGCCCGACACTAAGGCTCCTGAGCCCCCTCATTTCAGCCAGCAGATATAAGGACAAAGGTGAAGGAAATGCTGAACACACCCTTGGAAAGTTTTAGCAAGAGCTCTTCACTGACTCCTCCAAGGAAAAGATCTATAGAGAGATAAAAGACTACAAGAGTACAAATTGTCATAAATCCTTCTACAGCAAAACTGAGGAGATTTGAAGAGCTGTTCGCTTTGAACCGTTAGTCTTAAGTGTTTTACAATATGTTGAAAATATAGCAGGTGAGATGCTTTTCAAAACATTTTCACCTCAAAAGGGTAATTATATTGATACATATCATACTTCTTCTATGTTGTAAAACCAATATTGATATTTTTGGGCTTAAAAAAATGCCGGGTTGACAACATGATATCTTAATTAAGGCGAAACACTACAGGTGAATAGGGAATTTTTTTTTAAATTAGAAGATATCACTGTGAAACTTCTCCAGTTTATTACTGGCATAAACATAAGAAAAAAAATGTATTACAAGTTTTGTGTAAATTAATGTTTTAATATGCAAATGAGGCCTTATATACTTAAATATACGCTCATTCGCATACATTTCCAAAAACAAAATCTGGAAACCAGGTTTAAAATTCTTGGTTCTATTTGTTGACATATTAGATGAAAGGGCTTTTACAGAGGGGATTCTGGATATCTTATTTTGTGCTTTAGTAAATTAGAGAATACTGACAAATCTATTTTCGCCATGTTTTTTGGAGTAAAAGGTGAAGTAAAAGTTAAGTATAAGACAGGAAAAGTTGGTGCTTGTAGGTGCTATTGAAGTGGATATATCTGACTCCGAGTGTGAGAGAAAACTACCTTAACAAACACACATAACAACAGTCACACAAACTGCAAACGAACTGTCCCTGTTTGTTGTATGTCCATTTATAACTAACTGAATCTAATTCGCTGACGGGGTTTCATCATCTAATCTGTTGTTGTTTACTTTTTTTTTACTAGCTCTTGCAAGTGACAGCTGTTGCCATCTTTTCTGTGAACGTTTATGAGCTGATTTTGAGCTGCATTTTGAGCTGCATTTTCTCTCAGGTGGAGAATAAACAAGGAAGCAGCAGCCAATCCTGTAGTCGGAAATTCACATAGACCAATCAGATGTGGTTTTCGGCTGTAGATTCCCAGGCAAACTTTCGCAGTTTGTTATTTCTACATAGGAAATGCCCATATTTGGATTAGACAGCCTGTGTATGAGACTGAGAGCTTTACAATGATACCAGGCATGACGTTTCTGTGAATAGAGACAGCACGGGAGCTCACATTAGAATGCTAACTTTTGGTGATTTCAGGTAGAAATCTAAAGGTGCAAGTTGACAAAATATAATGAAATAACCATCTTAATGTTGACATATTTTTTTATTTTGACATGAAAGCTTACAAACTGGCCCAAAATCTCAAAATTGACCACTGCATGTTTTCACCTGCCGTGTCTTGCCTTAATAAAGAAAATGCCCCATGAATGACATATTTTAAAAGAAACCCTCATTATGTAGCACCGAATAATATTTTATAATTTTTTCTAAGAAAAAAAGTATATTTTAACAAAACCGCTTCAATGGTAATAATATTTTTCAAATATTTGTCCTCAAAATCACGTGGTGTTACCAAAAAAGTCATGTGCAGAGTGTCAGGGTTAATAAGTGTCTTAAAATATCACAAAATTTGACCTTTTTATGACAAGATATGGTTAGTTCAGGTTGTAAAATGTCATGTGGTGGAAGCAGCTAAATGAATGACTCGATGACTGACTGACTCACTCAATACAGTGGCTTGCCACCATGGACCCTTTTCACATTTCCGGTGAACAGGAAATATTACAGAAAATATAATTTTTGTATTTCCATTTGCTCCAGTATCAAAAGAAAGTCATTTCCACAACTTTCCAAAAGAGGGAAAAAATAGAGATTGATTACATTGGTCAGAAAAGAGAAAAATTTCAAATTTGCCATCACTCCCTTAGCCGTTGTATTAAAAACACAGTGTTGCAGTGTTAATTTGTTTTTTGTCATTTGTTAACAAGGTAATATAACACAATATGTAGCGTTATGTGTAATTTTTTTTTTTTTTTTTTATATGAAAAACTTTACTAGATTTGCAATGCTGATAACGTTGGAAACAGTCTGTGAAAAGGGTCCATCGGGCATTTTCATTTCATATTTAAAGTATCATTTAATTTATTATTTATTTATTTATTATTTCAATATTCAACATTTTATTTTTAAAACATTCTCAGACCTGCATTTTTACAGTCTGTGCAAATGTTCTAACTGAATTTATTGATAAAAATAATAAATTCAGTTAATGGAAAATTAATTTCTTTCACTGCTGTAAACCAACCATTGCATATAAAACATGAAGAATATTAAGAAGTCAGCTGTCCCCGACATGCCTCAACATGTCAAGGTGGCAGCTCAAAAACACGCAAAATATTGTCTAATTATCGAGATATAATTTTTTTTGTTAATATTGCACACCGCTATACACTCACATACAGAGCCTAAAATTAACACTCGCCAAAATGCCACTCCAAATGCAAGTAAAAATCAGCGTTGGCGAGTATATGAAACGGTGTCATTCGCCATTTGGCCGGTAACAGTTTTATGAGTTCTAACAATGCTGTGAGAACTTGAACAAACGTGAACGACACTCGGGATAAATGACTTGACAGTGCTGCATCGTCACAAAAGCACAAGATGCAAAAGGGAACTCAATTCGCTTCTTGCATGTCTCAGACAGCGTGCGAATACTAAACTGAGCTCTGCTTCACGTCTTCTTGCAATTGAACAGACACATTCAAACAAAATTATGTCAAAATGCCCATCTTGGCAAGTATCCTCGTAAACATAGTCAATTATGTCTTAAGTGAACGTAAACAGTTGAGAAAAAAACATGTGTAACAGTATATTGGATCCGTGCATTGGGTCTTAAAGAGACAGCAGCAGGAATATTATGTGTTTTTAATTTTAATCAAAGACAAAGACCAATCACTAATCACTCTTGACTAAATAACTTTTGTAGCTTTAATAAGGATTAATATGATTCATGGCTGACATGTATTGAAAATATGTTACTACTTTTTACTTCTTTACACTATGACACTGAATATGGTTCTGACACTGAACTTCTCTTGAATATGGTATAAAAAGTTTAAAATGACACGAGTTAACGTTAATAGCTTAAAAAAAGCTTCAGAAAATGTGAACTTTTCAGCATGTGCAAAGTCAACAAACAAAGGTTGCAAGGTTAAAATGAAAGATATCAGCTGAGAAAAGAATTTCATGTTGTTTATTTCACTGACTCGTGCGAGTTGTTTGCCTTCATGTCTCCGTGAAGGCTGATGAACCGCGAGCACACTCGCGCCGCAGGCTCATTCCACACACAATCGTTCACACTCACAAGATGCACAGAGTCAAGCCGCCTCCACAAATTACCAGCATCGACCCAGATTAACTCTCTTTATCCAGGAGTGGCCAGAGGTGATAGATTCCCTTACTTTTGCCCCTGGCTTATAATTTGGAGGTCTTCCCCTGTGTCATGAAGAGCAACTCTTGAGCAATCAAAACACCTAGACGGACTCGAGGAATCAGCACACTATATGCACTAACAACAGTGATGCCCTGCACTGCTGAGATTTTACAAAAAGGGAAAAATGTGTCCTCAGAATCATAGCAGTTCAGTACAAAAATGTAAAGGTCCAAATGAAGCTAAATAAAACTGAATAGGCTCTTAAAAGCTTAATTGGATATTTATGAAATAGAAACTAATAAAATACTATAGGCAGTCAAATTTAAAAAAATATTAATTAAGTTATCTGTTTTAAAAAAAATTAAATGTTGCACATTTTCGGCAGCTATATGAGCTATGTACCCTGAAATTATTGTGAAATTATTACAAATGATAGCTCCAAGATGTAAATTGCACTCCGCTAAAAGCCAAATAATATATGATTGTTTAGAAAATTCAAATCACAAATGGTGCATAATTTCCATAGTTAGTTGTACTACCATTTAAAAGTTTGGGGTTGGTAAGTATATATATATTTTTTTAAATATTATTATTCTCATCAAGGCTACATTTATTTGATCAAAAATACAGTAAAATCAGTTATCAAATATCAAATAAAATATTTAAATGTAAAATGTAGTTTATTCCTGTGATCAAAGCTGAATTTTTAGCATCATTACTCCAGTCTTCAGTGTCACATAATCCTTCAGAAATTTGCTGCTCAGTCTTCAATAAAAAATAAATCCATTTTAACATACTCAGTATATTTAAGGACAAGGAGGGAAATTAACATTTTTAGCCCTGTTGCATTTCAATGTTGTAGCTTGTCAATAGCAAACCTTTGACCTGCAAATCTCTAGCTTAAAGAGATGTAGTCTGGTGACCTCTGCAGACCCTAACAAGTGCCTGCCTGATGCTTCTTAAGATAACATGGAGAAAACTTCTGACCCCAAGCTTTAGCACTTCTAACTGAAGCGAATACATCTACATCAAATCATACAGTAATTATTTGCAGATCTATTTCGAATGAACAAATTACAAACATGCACAGCAAGTTAATCAAACAATGAGCCTGAGTAAGACAAACTCACTGAAGCACATGACTGGATACTTCATCCATTAATCCCGGAGGCTGGATATAGAAAAAGATATCCTTGACTAACATCAGAGGAAAACTGCTGAGGCTTACGGTTACACCTTTCTCATTTGCTTCACTGTCACCACACAACTGCACACTTTAATCCATTAAACAAATAGCCAACTAAACGGAACAAGGAGACTCTGTACTTACGTAGGAGTCACACTCACACACATGCAGTCAAGACAGTAAATCCCAGAGGTAGCAGTGATAGTATTAAGCTGCATTCAGACTGAGCATCCAAACTCTCAGCATGCCCCTCAAATTCCTACACACACACACACACAGGGAGAGAGAGTCCGAAAACATGCCCCTCAAATTCCTACACACACACACACACAGGGAGAGAGAGTCCGAAAACATGCCCCTGCACTCCAATAAAGCACTAAAGGGGATTCAGTGAAGAGACATATGTCGGTAAAGCCTCTCACCGGGATACAAGGCTTGCTAAACCTTTGACAAAGATTCAAATAAAGCCTGATCCGCCGAGCCATTCACAAACCATTAAAGAATGGTCCGGGAAGTGCTGGAATTCCTGCCTACACAAATCAACACGCATCAGAACAACCTTGACATGAAAACACAGCAGTCTGAAGAGACTTTGACACTAAGCTATTTGACTGAAAACAAACCTTGGAATCATTTTATTCTCCTATAATCATTTGTAAACAGGAACGAGTGGTTTGATGAGTAGTCAAGAAGGAAACTGCTTTGATTTGTGATAGCATGCAGTGTGTCAACAGTGAAAATCCTCTTAGTATAATGGAGACTATTGTCTTAATTCCTATGCTGTCTTATAGGGTCGGCAGATGCATGCCGATTGCATCATGCTGAGACAAAACAATTTCTTGTTGATAAAACAGCATGTGTTGAAAGTCACAATCATATAAGGCTATTTTTATGTTCAATTTGATGACTAACAAGTGGAGTATAATGAGTTTTTTTAGTGCTTTGTGTTATTTTGTGGTCTGTTTGACCCACCTATTGTACTTAATACTTTCTACCACCATATAGCATGTAGAAAGTACAAATAAAGTGAAGGACACACTCACCTACCGGGATCAAGACATGATCACAAAGCAAGCAAAGCAAGCAAAATGTACACAATGGACACAAACTTTATATATAATCCTAAACTTTGCATATAAGGTGTACACCACAATGTAAACATTACATTGAAAATTGCACCATACAACTAGCAATGACAGCCAAATGTATTGTAGTAACAAGCGGAAACAATTGTGTGATATTGCTTTCATATGAGTTAATATTGAGTAACTTACTGTATGTTTTATTCAAATTCAAAACAAAGCTACAGCAGAACTATTGCAACTCACACTAGGAGTGATTCAGTGCTTTAAAAATAAAAAAATAAAAAAATGATTCAAATGGCTCAAGCATAAAGATTCACTTGTCGCCACTTACTAGCGTTTTGATGTAACTTGCAGAAAGAGTCACTGAAAAGTCCTCACACAAATAATAAACACTGACAGTCTGTCTGTAAAAAAAGGATGGATGGATGGATGGATGGATGGATGGATGGATGGAAGGAAAATTGGTGTGGAAACAATTTTCATTTAGAAATTCCTAGTAAATTTAACAAATGGTGTTTTCTAGTAAAATGTACTCCTATTTCTTTGTTTTATTTACAACAAAATATCATTAGATAGACAGATAGCTAGATAGATAGTTTTGTCTCATACATGACATCTTTTAAAGATGAGCAGATGTTCAAGACTTAGCTTGAAATTATGGGTCATATAAGTTCATGAATTAAGACATGTCTCTCATTAAGTGGCCAGCAATATTGTGCTAGGACAATGTCTCTGAATTCCAAAGGCTTTTCAACTTCAACATGTTCATAGCATGCCAGTGTCCCTGCAAACAAAGCCAGTCCTGCTGCGATAGCTGCCTTTTGACCTTTGTCTACAGCAAACATGCTCATTAATTCATGATTCACAAACATAGCTCTTTTTCTTTGTACCCGGAGCTTTTACAACATCAAAATATTTAGACTACACCAACAAAGCTTTAAAAATACCAGAGAGGAAGCGAAGACAATCCAAGCAGCCTGGAAAGACAACTAATAATCAGACACAGAAACATTCATTCATGATGGAAGCCACAACATAAAGGCACCTGTAATTACAGAAGCAGGTATGTCGACCAACTGATGGCCTGTACGTAAGACTTACACCTGTCACATATGAAACCAATTATGCGAGATTCGTCATGTTGGCTTGTTTTGCGTGTGAAAAGTTTGAGGCTTTTGGACAAGTTACAACCCATGTGAATATTCCCACTCTCTCTCTCCCATTTCCTTTCTTATATATGGACATGTAAGCCACAATTAAAAATGCACACTACTGTTCAAAAGTTTGGGGATTTTTTAATGTTCTTATTATTATTTGAATATATTTTAGAATGTACTTTATTCTTGTCATGGCAAAACTGCATTTTCAGTGTCTTCAGTTTCACATGATCCTTGAGAAATCATTCTAATATGATTTGATGCTTAAGAAACATTATTATTATTATCAATGATGAAAACAGTTGTTCTGCTTAATATTTAAGAAATATTTTGTAACATTACTTTTTACTCTTTACTGTCACTTTTGATCAATTTAATGCATCCTTGTTTATTAAAAGTAATGAGTGATTCAGTGCTTAAAAAAATAAAAAAATAAAAAAAACATTGGTTGAGTAAATGATTCAAATGGCTCAAGCATAAAGATTCACTTGTCGCTACTTACTAGCGTTTTGATGTAACTTGCAGAAAGAGTCACTGAAAAGTCCTCACACAAATAATAAACACTGACAGTCTGTCTGTAAAAAAAGGATGGATGGATGGATGGATGGAAGGAAGGAAAATTGGTGTGGAAATGCACACTCTAAAAATGCACACTACTGTTCAAAAGTTTGGGGATTTTTTAATGTTCTTATTATTATTTGAATATATTTTAGAATGTACTTTATTCTTGTCACGGCAAAACTGAATTTTCAGTGTCTTCAGTTTTACATGATCCTTGAGAAATCATTCTAATATGATTTGATGCTTAAGAAACATTATTATTATTATCAATGATGAAAACAGTTGTTCTGCTTAATATTTAAGAAATATTTTGTAACATTACTTTTTACTCTTTACTGTCACTTTTGATCAATTTAATGCATCCTTGTTTATTAAAAGTATTAATTTATTTTGTAAAAACAAAAAACATACAGACACCAAACTTTTGAATAGTAGTGTATGAATTACATTACAGCAAAATACCAAACCAAGTGCTTTTTTATTTTAAAGAAAGATAAGCACACTTTTCAATCAAAACAATTCATAAAATTTGTTATAGGATTTAAATACTAAAAATAGACCTAATGTTTAAGATGAAGACAAAAAATGTGTAACGTTCTGATTGTGAATAATTAGTGGATCATGTTCAATTTCATATTTAATATTTAAAACACCTGTGTAAACTGATTTCATACATCCACTAAAAATCATCTTGGATAACAGTAAAAGAAATAAAAATAGCTGAGAAAAGGGAAGTCAGCATCATTTGTTTGCATAATTTGTTTGCAGATACATTTTGTAAACTAAATTTGTAAGTGTTGCTTACATATTCAAATACCTTTAAGGCTACTGTATACACACAAATGCAAACAAATCAAAAACTAATTAGCAGACCTTGCAAATATTGTTCATCAAATGTCAAAGCAAATCAGTTACGAATCCTGCGTGCAGCTCCACTTTAACAGCATTTCTCCTGAGGCGCAGAGGTGTTGAAATGCACACACACATATATGTATGTGCATGAACATGTGATTTGCATGTTGAAACATGCAAATGATTTCTATATGTTAGCTTCCGAACATTTTTTGGTTAATCTTTTATATTCTTTCGGCATCTGTATAATCACCATGTGCTTATCTGCTGTCAAAATTCCAAAGTTACACTGACATACCGTAAGTATTATAGAATACTTTCACTATAAAAGAAACAAAAATACCCAACAATACATAGTTTCTGTATAGTAAGCAGTACAATACAATAAAATAACAATTTTATGAACTGCATTAGATAGACACTCTTACCTTCAGACACTTTCCTCCTCTCACACTACTGTCCCTCTCACCTGCACCAATACACTGAGATCAAACAAGCTTGAACTCCATTCACTAGAACACAAACACTTGTGTACATTATTCCAGACCTCACTGACAACTCACTGAAAGCTAGAACCAGTAATACCAGAAGTAGGGAGGTGACTTGAGGGCTAAGCAAACACGGAGGCATGGCAAGTCAATGTGAAGCGTGTGGCTACCTATCCTGTTTCTAGGAAGCCCATTTCAAAAGAGTACCATAGGATCACAAAGCGCTATAGTGACTTACACAATAAAGAAGCATTTATAATACAAAAGTCTGTTTCATTCATTTTCTTTAAGTCTGACATGACCAGTGCAGGCATTAATGCTTTTTCAATCTTATAATGGAGTTAATGGTTTAACGCCGGGATGGGAGACCAGAAATCCCAGTTTCATGAGGTGTGTCTCCTGTCCATCTAAATATAATAATACTGCAGCGAACACAGCCAAAAATTATATTCTAGTTCAGTCATGGATCTCTAGATTGTGCAGGCTGATAGGTCCTTTACATGCAATCTGCAAGCAATCACATCATTACCGCAAGCTGATTGGCCTCTGCTGATTCTGCAGCCAATGAGATTACTTGCTCAACATTTAAATAGTCTGGTTCAGTGTTTTGTTGTAGGCTAGTCCTCTGAAACCCTCCACCTCCCCAGCTCCACCTTCCTAGATCTGCTATGGGATTTATTTATGTCTGTTTATGCAGCAGCAGCATTTCTCACATGCTCACAGCAGCGTGTCTGTGTGTCTGTTAGCAGTAGCAGGTCTGTAACAGAAACAGCAGCGTAGCAGATCTAGACCGCCAAGATTAAATACATTAATTGCCAAATTCAATAACATGCTAAAATTATTCAGAGAGTTGTCATGATTGAGATTACATGAAATATGCAATAATTATTAGATTAAAGAAATTCTAAAATAAAATATTTAAAAATAATATTTAATATATTAAAATAATTTTATTAAATTTATTTTTATTATTTCCCTGGCTAATACTTGAAAAACAAGAATGGTCACACTTTATATTAGGTGTCCTTAAAGGATTAGTTCACTTTAAAATGAAAATTACCTCATTATTTACTCACGCTCAAGACATCATAGGTGTATATGACTTTCTTCTTTCTAAAGAACACAATCCGAGTTATATTAATAAATGTGACCCTGGACCACAAAACCAGTCATAAGCCGCACGAGTATATTTGTGGCAAGCCAACAATACATTGTATGGGTCAAAATTATCAATTTTTCTTTTATGCTAAAAATCATTAGGATATTAAGTAAAGATCATGTTCCATGAAGACATTTTGTAAATGTCCTACCGTAAATATATCAAAAGTGTTTTATTATTAGTAATATGCGTTGCTAAGGACTTCATTTAGACAACTTTAAAGGCGATTTTCTCAATATTTAGACTTAGACTTCAGATTCCAGATTTTATTCAGCTTTCAGATGAGGTATAAATCTCAATTTCAAAAAAATGTACCCTTATGACTGGTTTTGGGGTCCATGGTCACAAATATCCGGATGTTTCCAAGCTTTACAATGGCAGTAAACGGGGGCTCACGAGTTTGAAGCTCAAAAAAGTGCATCCATCCATCATAAACGTACTCCACACGGCTCTGGGGGGTTAATAAAGACCTTCTGAAGCGAAGTGATGCGTTTGTTTTAAAAAAAATATCCATATTTAACACGTTATAAAGTTAAATAGCTTCCACCAGACCGGCTTCCGTATTCAACTTACAAAGAAAGTGTAACGTCTCTCGCAGTTCAAAACGCTTACGGTACGTCCAACGTCATACATTGCATCAGTCACGCTTTGAATACGGAAGGTTTGGTGGTTTGGGTAGTTTTAAGGGTGGGTTAAGGGGTAAGGGAAGGGTCAACAGTGTAATTAAAGGGCGGGTCTAATGCTATTTTCATGCATTCTGACTTATTTACACTGTTAAAGAGTTGGATTCTCATGCTAAACATGGCCAAAATTTAAAACAATTTGTTGGACGTAGGATGGAGTATTTCTGTGCTAAATACACTCCTTGAAGAGAGAGAGGGTATGGTACACCACAGGCTAGAACCTGTAACATGAGCTGAACATGAACATTAAACACGCACTAAAAATGCACATGCTTTCATTCTTATAAACCATCAACAAAACAATCCCAGATAAATGAAGACAAGATCCGTGATCCTACAGTAAATGCGGGTTCACTTGATTGATAAACACGGGCTATGTCGACCAGACCACAGTGTTTTTTGTGTTGAATTATTGGCTACTGACAGTTAACAGAACAGAAAACGCTGAGACATTCAGAAGCTATTCACAAAATGTATGTCTGGATACTGAATCAACACCTTTTGAATCCCACTGTGCTACATTACAGATCCAAAAGCACAATTAAAACTGTCCATCTGTATTAGTTAATGTGTTATTTCTTCCATATGGCCAGACCTGCTGCAGCACATCCTTCCATTCACATTCAGTTTAGTCAAGACAGCACTTTTCATGCTAAGTGCAAAATTCTGTAAAATCCATCAAACGTTTCTATCAGTATTCAGGTATTTAGGATGGCAGGATGGAGCGAGAGAAGATGGGGTGAGAAAGAGGGAGAAGGGGAAAGCGCTCTTAATCTGTGCCTCACAGCAACGCAGTGAAAGTTTGGAAGTATCTGGGACAGACAGGAAGAGAGTGACGGAACCTCCCATTCATCTCGTTACCATTCAGAAACATCCTGGGCCGTCAGCACTCTCGCACAGCACCTGCTTTAATCATTTCAATAATACACAGCCAGAAAAGAGAAACTCTCTCACGCAACTTTCTGCCACTGCAATTGCCATACTATTTTGTGCAAGCCCACATTAAGTCTTAGTAAAGAAAAAAAGACCCCTAAAATTGAGATACAACCCTGTGGTAGAGCAAAGAAAAGTCTTGTTTTATACATAAATTAAACAAAGCTAGTGTATGAAACATACAGGTGCTGGTCATATATTTAGAATATCATCAAAAAGTTGATTTATTTCACTAATTCCATTCAAAAAGTGAAACTTGTATATTATATTCATTCATTACACACAGACTGATATATTTCAAATGTTTATTTCTTTTCATTTTGATGATTATAACTGACAACTAAGGAAAATCCCAAATTCAGTATCTGACTGCAGGTGCCAAGTCCTGTTGAAAAATGAAATCTGCATCTCCATAAAGTTGGTCAGCAGCAGGAAGTGCTCTAAAACGTCCTGGTATATGGCTGCGTTGACCTTGGACCTCAGAAAACACAGTTGACCAACACAAGCAGATGACATGGCACCCCAAACCATCACTGGCTGTGGAAACTTTACACTGGACCTCAAGAAACGTGGATTGTGTGCCTCTCCTCTCTTTCTCCAGACTCTGGGACCCTGATTTCCAAAGGAAATGCAAAATTTACTTTCATCAGAGAACATAACTTTGGACCACTCAGCAGCAGTCCAGTCCTTTTTGTCTTTAGCCCAGGCGAGACGCTTCTGACGCTGTCTGTTGTTCAAGAGTGGCTTGACACAAGGAATGCGACAGCTGAAACCCATGTCTTGCATACATCTGTGCGTAGTGGTTCTTGAAGCACTGACTCCAGCTGCAGTCCACTCTTTGTGAATCTCCCCCACATTTTTGAATGGGTTTTGTTTCACAATCCTCTCCAGGGTGCGGTTATCCCTATTGCTTGTACACTTTTTTCTACCACATCTTTTCCTTCCCTTCGCCTCTCTATTAATGTGCTTGGACACAGAGCTCTGTGAACAGCCAGCCTCTTTTGCAATGACCTTTTGTGTCTTGCCCTCCTTGTGCAAGGTGTCAATGGTCGTCTTTTGGACAACTGTCAAGTCAGCAGTCTTCCCCATGATTGTGTAGCCTACAGAACTAGACTGAGAGACCATTTAAAGGCCTTTGCAGGTGTTTTGAGTTAATTAGCTGATTAGAGTTTGGCACCAGGTGTCTTCAATATTGAACCTTTTCACAATATTCTAATTTTCTGAGATACTGAATTTGGGAATTTATTGATATTTAGACCTTTCCCAAATCAGAAAATGTGCAAAAACTAAGGTTGGCTTGAAGGGATTTGGAAGGAAAAACAAACAACAATAAATCTGATTTATGATATGAATATGAAAATATTTGTTGACAAACTGGTCATGTCCCTGAGGATACATTCACTGGTGGAAGTAGTCCAAATATAATTTATCTTTTACAATCTGATTTGGCCTATTTTCAAATATAATTTGCATCAGATCTGAGGCCATGCAACACCACCAGATTGGAATTTTGTATATTTATCAAAGATATCATAAATAATTCAAGTCATTCAGTAACAGTATCTCCAAAAAATATTTTGTATGTGAAGAAACATTAAATTCAAGTAAAGCATACAAGTAAACATATCACAAATGAGTTTTAATAATGAATCATTTTATTCAAATATAATTGTTTGTTCATCATGCTATTTGATGAATGTGGTGTTATTTTTGTCAATGCATGTGTGTTCTGTTCACACTAATGACAGACATGTTACTTAGAAACAAGATTGCGAACAGTAAAAGCAGAAATGTCAGATCTGGCTTGAGGTCAACCTGACTCAATAAAAGAACCTCTTAGTTTTCCTTCTTCATTTAATGTGTCTGTACTGTCTGTGTACACAAAACAAGAATATGACTAAGATATAAATGTTTTATCTGGATCAGGAGGCCAGAATCAGATCTCTCAATGAACGTTTGGTTAATTTCTCGTAGGTAAAGTGCGGGAGGTCAATGTGCCCTTCATTTCCAGAGAAGCTCTACCAATGTCTCAGATATACTAGAGAACAAAAGGAATTTGATGGTATTTTTGCACTCAAAGCTCCTTGTTTTAAGATTGAACCAAGATCATCAGCTGTAAAAATCTGGATGAGTGTTCTGCCCCAACTTGCAGAGCATTTCATGTTGATTTACCCCAAACATTTTTTTCAATTATAATCTTCACAACATGTTGTGACAGAACCCTGCAGCAGATAAACAGGAAACCACAGCCTGTCAATCAAATTCACTCAAGACTCAACAGTTAAAACCAGATGCGCCTCCAAAACTAAAGATCATGATTAATAACAGAAAAAAAGGTCTTGCCAAAGTTTCAGTTTTTGTACTTGAAAAAAAAAAATCACGTTTAATTCAGCGTTACTTGTGGTTTCTTTGAAATGATTTGTGATATTTACTAGCAAATTCTGAGTGAAAAATGTTTCAATTGTTTCAAAGTACATTTTTCAGTGTATTTTAAATAACAATAATAATTTCTGCTCTAATTAAAGGAATGCTTCTTTTATGAATTGGTATATTTACATGACTTGATTGAATCATTAAAAATTCAATATTAAAATAATTAATACCATGCATATATATATATATATATATATATACTTATATAAATACTTTTTCTTGGCCTCTCTATAGAATAACTTTTTTTTTTATAGTTTTTTTAATAGTTTTTAATGCAAAAGTATAATTCTATAAACACTTAAAAATGAATAAATAACTGAATTAATATAACTGACAATGCATTATCTATGTCCTCCAATGACAAAATGCGTTTTTTGCAGTTTAAATCGGTTCAGAATTTGATGCTTGTCTGTTGTCCGATTAAGACATTTCATATTTTGTACCAGGCCAATTTTGTTTGTCAAGTTTATATTGTTCAATAAAGTTCTTGCATTAAAAAAAGCAGGAGAACATCAGAGCTTCACACAACTGCTGACTCTCACATCAATCCAGAAAAAAAATTGTGGTTCAGAATTGTCATACGAGTTGCTAACCAGAGATGTCGTACAGACTCAATATACAGTAACTTCCAGAAAAACCTCGGAAAAAAAGAGCACGTCTTGAAAAATGAATCTAATGACTGAAAAAATAGCATATTATGTAATGTAATTTCTTGTAGATTCTGAAAGAGAAGGAAAATTATGTGTTGCCATCAGTGGCGGCTTGTGGATTTTAAAATAGGAGACACACTTAATGTAGCAGTCTGAGGATCCTTTTTGGTCACTTTTAGATATAAAATGCATTAAAAAAAAAGAAAATAACACATACAGCTAGAAAATATAAATATAATTTCACTATCCATCCTTCTGTCCTTTTAAATGCCTATGTTAAAATAGCAACAGAAGCAAAAATCTACAGCTATTGATTCTCCCTCCCCTTCTCTATCCCCTCAAACTCGCCTTAGCAGTTTTCCGAACGGCAGATTTGGCACATAATGTGGAGGAGCAGCTGCGTTTTCGACTTCAGTATTATATGGTGTTACAATGGTGAAATTACAAACAAGAAATTCATATTCCGACACACAAAATGAAATAACTGAATTTTATTAACATTAAATCATCCTTCTCCCATTTTCCACCTCAGAATTTTGGGTAGGCTGTGCCTCCCTTACCTCCCCAGATGGGCTGCCACTGGTTGCCATTTGGAAGTTAAATGCTAAGTAATTACTAGTGATTTATCTACTATAACACAGAAACTACTAAAAAAACTGCACCAATATAACCTTCAAGCTCACAAGAAATAGAGATGCATTTTCTTGTCTGTGCCAAATGCATTTAGGCACCTGTTTACCAGGGGCCACTAGGGCCAGTCTATGTCAGGGCCTTGTTGGCCACTGTTAGCTTGTAGGCTGCCTGCACTAATGGCTCTCTGTGTGAGGAATTACACCATGCCTTGACATGGGAACTCCTTGAAAATGTGCCGGGAACCAGCCACATTAGCATTTTGGAAACGCATGAATGAGTGTGTTTGTTCTAGTCTGTGAGGTTTGCTGAAAGACCAAATTAACAGCAGGTCTAGAAGGACTGCAGTGTGTCAGGTCAAACCGAAAGTGAACAGAGAGAGAGAGGGAGAGAAAAGAAAGAAAGAAAAGATGAATAGAGAAGGAGAAGCTGATGAAAGTGTAAAGTTAAAATAGTCACTTAAAATAGAACCATAAAAGTCAGTAGTGTAATTTAACCCATCTAAAATGATTCTCTCATGAGATGAAGACTCAGTATATCAGCCTTTTATGGGTGCCAGTGCCACCATATTGAGATAACATGGTCAACCGTTTTCATGCAATTGTCTAAATTACTAATGATGTTTTTTTTTTTTTCAAAATGTGTTCTTGAATATGTCCATTACATGGATGTGTGTAGTATGATATGGAGAAAAACATAGATGAAAAGGAACGAAACACAAGATAAACGAGACAGCAGCTAGTAAACAAACTTAATGAATCCAGGACAGTTGGTGTTGTTTAGTAGGGATGAAGAAAAACTAGCAAAATATAAGCAAAAACATTTGGAGTGCACCTAATTTTAAAATATGGTTTGATACGACCTACTAAAACCACCAAAACTCTTCATACATGTCTCAGATAAACTCATTCTTCCATAACACTAGCAAAGGTTTTCACCCAACAAAAACACTTTGTCACTCATAAAACAATGATCTAAAAACAACTAACATGATAGCATTACACAATGTTTCCTTTTTTATATAAAAAAAAAAAAAAAAAACTTCACAAATCAAGAATGATACTGTCACGGTGAAGCAAAGATGATGAAAGTAGAAATGAGAATTGAGTAGAGGATCTTTTGCAGCAGACAATTCAAACAAACAGGAGAGAAATCAAAACACAGTGTAACAGCTGGATTGGTAATTTTCGCGGTGGGCGGATGCACTTTTTGTTTGTTTGTTTGTTTGCCAAGGACAACAGTCCATTCATTTGTCTTCTGAGCGATGAAGTATCTTGCTCCACCTGTATAAATATCACTTTACCCCTCCCCCTTCTTCTCCATCTCTCAAAATGGACAGACCAAAGTTTGGAGGCGGATACCGCCAAATGTGCAAAGAACAACACTTAACTTTAAGGAGTGAGATGTTTCTCACAGCTTCAGACTAATTCACTGAGGTGAAGCATCAGTAATAAATAAATGACTGAGAGAAAAAGATGCGGCATTCTTTGCACAGTGGATACAAAGTATCCCCAGAGGTGTCATGCCCATTCAAACAGAGGGGCCACGTGCCCCCTCAGATTTTTGAGCCGAATGGATTTGAATGCAGCTTCCAAAAGAGAGTAAACACAAAAAAATAATATGATAATGTGATTAGAATGTTCAGTGCTTCACATCATCAACTGCTAAATTCAAATCTGCGTTCACGCTTTGGCTGGCGCTGAGCCAGGGACGGATGCGCTTGTCATGTATCACAACTACGCAGTGTTTACTCTAATCTTAGAATATTGTATGTAGCCTACAAAATGAATAATGCCCCAAAGTTGTCGATTCGTGCAGAACGAGTTTTTGCATGCGTTCTTTGTTTGTTTACCTTCTGTTAAAGGGGCAGTGTGTAATATTTATGAGGATCTATTGACAGAAATGCAATATAATATACATACTATGTTTTCAGTGGTGTATAAAGACCTTACATAATGAACCGTTAAAATGTACACAGTGCACCTTTAAAATGTTTTTTACTGTTCGACCAAGCACAGTGTACACTAGGTAATGAAGGACACAAGGGTTGAAGGACAGCCTCTGACTAACAAAATGTGCGTCAAACGCGAGTTAAAGTTGCGGTGTCAGTGCTTATATTCTTTAAATTTGATTATTTCTATAAGCTACAGAATACGTGCAATACTGAATCGATGCTGGATTTATAGGCCTAATATACACTCACCTAAAGGATTATTAGGAACACCTGTTCAATTTCTCATTAATGCAATTATCTAAACAACCTATCACATGGCAGTTGCTTCAATGCATTTAGGGGTGTGGTCCTGGTCAAGACAATCTCCTGAACTCCAAACTGAATGTCAGAATGGGAAAGAAAGGTGATTTAAGCAATTTTGAGCGTGGCATGGTTGTTGGTGCCAGACGGCCGGTCTGAGTATTTCACAATCTGCTCAGTTACTGGGATTTTCACGCACAACCATTTCTAGAGTTTACAAAGAATGGTGTGAAAAGGGAAAAACATCCAGTATGCGGCAGTCCTGTGGGCGAAAATGCCTTGTTGATGCTAGAGGTCAGAGGAGAATGGGCCGACTGATTCAAGCTGATAGAAGAGCAACTTTGACTGAAATAACCACTCGTTACAACCGAGGTATGCAGCAAAGCATTTGTGAAGCCACAACACGCACAACCTTGAGGCGGATGGGCTACAACAGCAGAAGACCCCACCGGGTACCACTCATCTCCACTACAAATAGGAAAAAGAGGCTACAATTTGCACAAGCTCACCAAAATTGGACAGTTGAAGACTGGAAAAATATTGCCTGGTCTGATGAGTCTCGATTTCTGTTGAGACATTCAGATGGTAGAGTCAGAATTTGGCGTAAACAGAATGAGAACATGGATCCATCATGCCTTGTTACCACTGTGCAGGCTGGTGGTGGTGGTGTAATGGTGTGGGGGATGTTTTCTTGGCACACTTTAGGCCCCTTAGTGCCAATTGGGCATTGTTTAAATGCCACGGCCTACCTGAGCATTGTTTCTGACCATGTCCATCCCTTTATGACCACCATGTACCCATCCTCTGATGGCTACTTCCAGCAGGATAATGCTCCATGTCACAAAGCTCGAATCATTTCAAATTGGTTTCTTGAACATGACAATGAGTTCACTGTACTAAAATGGCCCCCACAGTCACCAGATCTCAACCCAATAGAGCATCTTTGGGATGTGGTGGAACGGGAGCTTCGTGCCCTGGATGTGCATCCCACAAATCTCCATCAACTGCAAGATGCTATCCTATCAATATGGGCCAACATTTCTAAAGAATGCTTTCAGCACCTTGTTGAGTCAATGCCACGTAGAATTAAGGCAGTTCTGAAGGCGAAAGGGGGTCAAACACAGTATTAGTATGGTGTTCCTAATAATCCTTTAGGTGAGTGTACTTAAAGTCCCCCTGTAGTCAATAATTTTATCCTTTAAAACTCACCTTTGATCACCAAAATGACATATTTAAACGTTTTTTAAATATGAGTCGGACACATAACGGTAATTCATTTGATTAGCCTTTTGCTTGACGTTATCAAATAACTAATAATGTGTTGCTAATGTTACACAAACCATGTTCCTGTTGCCATTCCCCATCTCAGTCTGTCTTCTAAAAATCAGCATCCTTAGAAACGCTCTGAACATCATTGAACGTCAGTGGAGAAACTATAGACCCGATATAGTCCGGCTGTGAGTAACCCACATCTAGCCAAAATAACCTTGAATTTGGTTACATGTCGTTTTTGCCAAAATAAGTTGCGAGATAATCCCTCATGTAAGCGAAGTCAACCGTGATTACAAGGTGTTTGTTTTCATTTATTTGACATGTTCATGTTCTAGTCTTGACTGGAATGACTAGTCTATTCTTGGGCTATGGTTAGACATCTATTACATTTTCACTGACAGCCCAAATTTTGCCTTGTTTTAGCCTAGACATCAGGGCTGTGTTTGCTGGGACAGCTTGCTGGGTTGGTTCACTGGACTTTTAAGGAGAAAATACTCAGTACCACATAGACATATAAACAACATTAAACACTTGACTTTCACCACTGGGGGTCTTTAATATTCTGGAATAGTGACAGTAAATGCGTTAATAATCAACTATTTAAAAATTAAAAAAGAATTTAAAAGTATAGCAATGCCAGCCGCAACGTGAAAGCTGATCGAGATCTAATGTCATTCCAAACCTGTATGAATTTCTTTGTTCTGCTGAACACAAAATAAGATATTTTTCAAAGAATGTTGGTAACCAGACAGTTGACAGTAGCCATTGACTTCCATTTTTTTCCTACTATGGAAGTCAAAAGCTACCGTCAACTGTTTGATTAACAACATTCTTTAAAATATCTTATTTTGTGTTTAACAGAACAAAGAAATTCATACAGGTTTGGAATGACATGAGTGGAAGGTTAAACAAAAAATGTACTGTTTATTAAAATACTCAATTTGGTATTACATTGGGGGTTGAAATGAATAGGCCTGGACAATGGTGAAACCAGAATAAAAATATTCATGATTCTGAAGCTGAAAATACAGAATCATTTTAGACGAATATGCTTGCACGCTGTCACTGACTAGATATATTTTAAATAATGTAGACCACTTTTTACTGGAAGCACAAGACATTTGGCATTATCAGGACCCACAAATATTCCCCCACTGCATTTATATACATTATATTCAACATTATATATAGTAGTTATGTAGTACTGACACTAAAACTATGTAAACTTGAATTTTGACACAATATATTGTTACACCCCTAACCATGAGTAAGTCTTGTATGACCTAAATGGCATCTAGTAAAAACAACTTGATCATACCGAGATTTGAAATTAGTAAAAAAAAAAAAATCTTCTTATACTAGGATTTATTTCAAGTAACTTATTTCCGTAGCATTCATTTCCTTCCATCTACCACATGTCTGTCTGAGATCAGACGGTGGAATTTGACACTGAAGTACTGTTATATAAGTTGATATGCTCCTTTGCAGTGATGTCTGCTTTCTCATTATCAGATAAACCACTATGGTCTGAAACCCAGCAGAAAAAGATACTGAAGTTTTTCCTTGCATAAAAGATCTAATTTAGCTAATATAATTATAATTATGGGATGATCAGTCTTCACAGATGCCTTCAAGTGCCTGAAGGCAGGATTTTGAGTCGGTGAAGATTAAGAAATTTTGTTCTTGTCCATTTTCTATATTTTACACAGCCAGGAGTAAAGCACAAACTTCAGCTAGAAGAACTGTGTGAAGAGTTTTGAAAAAGTGATCCAAGTATTAAGAAATGTGTCCTAGTGATTGTAAAAATAATAATAAATGTAAACGAAGACAATAACCAACAATTCGAGATAGAAATATAGGGCAATATACACCAGAGCAAACGACAAAAAGACTAAACTGAATGAAGCTTGAACATTTGCTCACCACTACACCTGGAATCTTCCTTTCATTTTATCACAGAAACTTGCTTTTGAATAGCACAGTTCAGTAACAATTATGCTCGGACAATGAAAGTGTTACACACTCCAACTAAAAAGTATTTTTTGCCTTTGTCTCAAAATATATCGTACTATGAACGCATGTGTGTGTTAGCGTGTATATGCATGCATCGTATATGCAAAGGGTGTGTGTCTGCGTGCGTGCATCTCTGTGGGAGAGAATGAGAGTGGTGAGTAATCAGAAATCCCTGAGGCTTTACAGCAGTGTTATCATTTTTTGCCACATGTATCAGCCTGTTGAGGAAAACACCCAGCCCAGCAACCATATTCCCAAACAACATCCACACTTCACCTAAAGCGTACACTTAATCTCTAGAGGGGCAAGGACCGTGCAGAAATGAATCCACACCTATTGTGTAATGTTGTTTCCCATATATGCTGTAGTATGCTATGATTCAAAATCAAATATTCAGATTTTATTATTAATAATTATAATAAAAAATAAAAAACATTCTACATTAAAAAAGTGTTATCAAGAGATTTATAAGGTATATTAAGTTTTTATTAATGAAGGTGATAAAAAGGTGTGTATTTAAGATGCATAATCTTCTTTTAATGAAAAGCTATAACTATGAAAAGGCCCAATGACGTGATAAGTCCGATCTTTATCTGCCTTCAGGACATATTTATTTTAATGACTTGAAAAGAGCTTTAGACTGGAAGTTGTTTTTGTGGTGCATGAAAAGATTTACTGATCATTTAAAGTCGAATGAGTTTTAACTTTTGTTCTGAGTACTGCTTTAAAAGTGATATTCATGAATTTCATGCATATTAGCATATTGAAATGTCTATGTCTAAATGTAAACAGATCAGGCAAGTGAATAAGATTATCTCTTCATCACGGCACCTGTTGGTGGGTGGGTTATATTAGGCAGCAAGTAAACATTTTGTCCTCAAAGTTGATGTGTTAGAAGCAGGAAAACTGGGCAAGCATAAGAAGGGCCAAATTGTGATGGCTAGACGACTGGGTCAGAGCATCTCCAAAACTGCAGCTCTTGTGGGGTGTTCCAGTCTGCAGTGGTCTGTATCTATCAAAAGTGGTCCAAGAAAGGAACAGTGGTGAACCGGGCGACAGGGTCATGGGCGGCCAAGGCTCACTGATGCACGTGGGGAGTGAAGGCTGGCCCGTGTGGTCTGATCAAACAGACGAGCTACTGTAGCTCAAATTGCTCAAGAAGTTAATGCTGGTTCTGATAGAAAGGTGTCAGAATACACAGTGCATCGCAGTTTGTTGCATATGGGGCTGCATACCCGCAGACCAGTCAGGGTGCCCATGCTGACCCCTGTCCACCGCCAAAAGCGCCAACAGTGGGCACGTGAACATCAGAACTGGACCACAGAGCAATGGGAGAAGGTGGCCTGGTCTGATGAATCACGTTTTCTTTTAAATAACGTGGATGGCCGGGTGCATGTGCGTCGTTTACCTGGGGAACACATGGCACCAGGATGCACTTTTAATGCTTTGGGCAATGTTCTGCTGGGAAACCCATCCCTGTGGATGTTACTTTGACATGTACCACCTACCTGAGCAATAGCCGCTTTTTCACCGTCAGGCTGAACAGCTCTTGGAATGGTAAGGAACGGTTCCATTTGTGTTTCCACTTGAGCCTGGTACGGCACAGCATGATTACAAACCATTCTCGGCCCGGAATTCTCGGCACTGTTGTCTAACCGTGCTGGTAGAATCTGTGTCAATAGAATCCACTCAAGTTTCTCTGTAGCTGGCTAAGCGCTCTATTTGAGCAATGTAAACAATTTCTAAAATATCTGATATCCTCCATAATGCGGTCGATATTTTCATCTCATATCATCAGTAAACCGTTATGTTGCCAAGACAACGACTGACACTTTTGTATTACATTCCAACATTCCAAAGATCGGCTGTTATCAGCCTCACAGTGAAAAATGAAACCAGAACCGTACCAGCTGACCTGGATCGGCATGGAATAGAGCGGTTACGCAATGAGAACTGTTCAGCCCGACAGTAGAAAAGCGGAAAAGCGGTTTCATGGAAACGGTATTCCCTGGTGGCTGTGGCCTCTTTCAGCAGGATAATGCGTCCTGCCACAAAGCAAAAATTGTTCAGGAATGGTTTGTGGAGCACAACAACGAGTTTGAGGTGTTGATTTGGCCTCCAAATTCCCCAGATCTCAATACAATCGAGCATCTGTGGGATGTGCTGAACATGGAGGTCCCACCTTGCAGCTTACAGGATCTGTGGTATCTTGGTGCCAGACACCACAGCACACCTTCAGGGGTGTGGTGGAGTCCATGCCAGGCAGCAAAAGGGGGACCAACACAATATTTGGAAGGTGGTCATACTGTTATGCCTGATCGATGTACATGGTTTCATGGAACAACATGGGGCGAGTAAATATTGACTGAATTTTCATTTTTGGGTGAACAATTCCCTCAAGACAAGAGGGCAATAAACCCACTTACAAAGCAAAATAATTCTCAAAGAAAATGTGCTTTATCCATCAAAAACTACTCAGTTTGTTGGGTTCAGCCATTGTTAATCTCTATCATTATGTCCTGAAGCCATTCAACTGCCCCGATGCACATAAAACGCATATAAACCTGTAATCCAATTTATCAACATCTATCTAAACTCCACATTTCTCTGTACGTTTGCCGCCACCAGCAGATTTTCTCCAAGGTAATGTCTGTGTTTGGATTCTTGCACCGTCTTAGGGATAAACTCCTTTGTGTGATTCCTGCTTTGGTGAGAATGGATTTGGTAAAAGTCAGTGGGCAGTGGAGACTGTGCTGTTCTCAGTAAACACAGAGTTAATCCCATGAGGCACTAGGGCTGAGTGCCCACTTAATGTCTGTCTATTTAACATTTAGCCAGTCTCCAAGTACACAGGCTGTTCATTATGGACCTAGCAGTCTTTGACAATGTTGATAAATATTTTTTTCAGTTTTGGGCATCTCCAACCTATTTATAGCAACAAAACTGGAAGAGAAAATCTAAAATTGAAAACTCATCACCATTGTCCTAGTGTGTTGTAGGTTTATAGGGCTTTGTTATGCAGTTGCTAAGAGGATGTTGGTGTTTTAGCACATTATTATGAAATTGTTAGGGAGTTCAGAGTGTTTTAAGGGTGTTAGTGGTTGTTAGGTGGTTGCTTAATGACCCACAACAATTACCATAATAATGTTCATGAAGTTACGCCATCACAACGCAATAATAGTTATGGTTACAATATAACAATATGGTTGCAGAAAAAAATATGCATGTTTGTATTGAACATTTATGGAGCAACAGATTTTGTAAAATCAAAAGTGGTTTATTTATTTTTTTAAATCTTATAAATGTATGGGGTGGCGAGGGGGGCCTTTTACCCCACACACAGGGTAAAAGGCTCACCAGCATGGGGCAAATACACAGTAATGATACAAATACTTTAGCTAAAATTATATGTCTAAGTTAATACTTGTTCAAAACAATCACTTTAGCATGTGCTGTCATTAACATATGTTAATATAGAAATATATTTTAAAAATACAGAAACAAAATCATTTTAAAAAGTAAATATTCTGAAAGCATTGAAGGAGATCCCATAATAATTTAATATAGATTTACAGTAGTAACAATAAATTATATTTTATTATATGATATGATTAATATCTCAATAAATATGATTATCTCTAAGGTGGAAACCCAACTTAATATATAATATTTACCATCTGAATCTAACCATGTCATGTCAACAAATAGAAAAGTCAGCTAACTATTATCATGTTAATTATGGTGCCTTTTACCCCAAATACCATACTTTTCAATTACCTTGAACAAAACTGAAAATCATTAAAGGAACACGCCGACTTTTTGGGACTTTAGCTTATTCACTGTATCCCCCAGAGTTAGATAAGTCCATACATACCATTTTTATCTCCATGCGTGCCATAACTCTGTCTGACGCACCCACCGCTAGCCTAGCTTAGCACAAAGACTGGAGGTAAACGGCTCCAATCTAGCCTACTGCTCAATAAGTGACAAAATAACGCCAACATTTTCCTATTTACATGTTGTGATGTGTATAGTTACATAGTGTACTAAGACCGACGGAAAATGAAAAGTTGCAATTTTCTAGATTGATATGGCTAGGGACTATACTCTCATTCCTGCGTAATAATCCAGGAACTTTGCTGCCGTACCATGGGTGCAGTGGCGCAATGCATTAACAAACAAAAATACAAACTTGTATTTGATATTCAGACAGTGCAAGTATTCCATCTTGTTAGTATTCCAAAGTTAGTAAAAGTAAAAGGAAGGAGTCTTTTATAGGATTTTTGAGCAAAAGCTTGCTTTTTCCATAGAGATTTCTCTCAGACAGGTCTGGTGTATAGTGCTGACACTGTCATGCTGTGGGTTTCACAGTCAGAGCTCTGTGTCCGCTGGGGCCTGTTAGGGAACTCTTCCCTCCAGGACAGTAAGCGCAAACAATAAAGAAGTTTTCATTCTTCAGATGAATATGAATCATCATTGAGCCTCTCTGCCAGACCGCTTGTGAAAAGTGGTTATTATCTTGAGATCTGGTGGAATTAGTTAAATAGCATGTCTGCATGTTCTGTAGATCTCTGCTTCTGGATGCTTTGAACGTCAATAACATTTTTGGCTACTGTTGGGAATTCTGAAGGCTGGTTTTGCAGCATTCTTCACATCTGAGGTTTATAACCTTGATGTATCCAGAAGATCTCAATAGTATTTGTAAGTATTAGTTTGTAAAGAGTTGTACTTTTCTGACGTAGTAAACTTGCTCGGTAGCTCACTTGGTACAACATTGAATTTGCAATCTGGAGCGTTCTGGTACGAGTCCTGAGAGTCAAAGACTTGTAGAAGCAAACTAAAATGATCGGTCTCCACTTTCTCTGCTGGCGGTGTTGCTGTTTGCGGGAGGCGTCGTTGCTCCTCCAGCTGAAGTTGTGGGTGTGTTCGCTGCTCCCTGGCTCAGCTGTTTTATGAGTGACAATGCGTCAGATAATGCTGGCCAAAAAGTTTGTTTTTCTTTTCCTCGTCGTTAGTGGCATTTACAGCATGTCATTAACATACTCATCATCTGTTTTGCGGACCATAAACTGCCATCCGCGTCTTGACTCTGGGATTTATGAGTATTGTCGCTCGCTGGGGATTCTTCGCCGACCACGCTACGTCCATCACTCTACCAGGCATTTGCGTGATGAATATCGCACTACCGCACACTGTATTCAGTCTATCTGGACCAGTAGATCCGTCATTCAAAGGACACTGTCTTCATGTCGTTTGAGAGATACTGCTTCATTAAGGTCCCTGGCCAGGGAGAATTGTCACCGCTTTGATGTTAAATCTGGTGTGTGCCTGTCCCAGAACTTTTCATTACTAAATTGCATTCACTGACTGAAAAAGCATCCATCCTAATTGATATAATTACTGATACTCAACTGGATATGTTGCTTCTCACAGAAACCTGGCAGTCACCAAATGACTACTTTCATCTAAACCTCCTTACTCCATCTGGTTATAAATATTTGTCTAAGCCACGTCTCTGTGGTACGGGTGGTGGCCTAGCAGTTGTCTATTATGATGCTATGAAAATTGTCATGAATGAATTCCACAATGTAAAATCTTTTGAATACATGGCATGAACCTCTTCTCAAAACTACTATTAATTATCGCAATGTTAAATCTGTTGATCCTCTGTCATTCTCAGACTCCATTAATCTTCTCTGTCTTCTTACTCTGATTTCTATTGTCCTTCTGCTGTTCTTTCTACTTACAACTCTGCTATCTCTGAAGCCTTGGACAATCACGCCCCTATGATAACTAATCTGGTACCTTCATCTCATGCGTCACCTTGGTATACACCTGAGATCTGACTGCTTAAACAAAATGGCAGACGTCTTGAGTGCTGATATAAGAAAAGTGGCCTGGAGGTGCATTATCAAGATTTATGTGCTCAAGTGAGCTCTTAATGCCACACGTACAGAATAATACTCCAACATAATTAACATCTATGAAACATTTTCATCAAACTAATCAGAAGTCTCCTCTAACTGGTCCTCACCTCAGCCCATAAAATACACCCTCTCTAGCTTTACTCCCACCAGTCCAGCGTCTATTAACGACCTAATTGCGCAAACTAGCTCATCTACTTGTCAGTTAGATCCAGCACCTACCTCACTTCTTAAAAACTGCTTATCTGTAATCTCCTATTGCTCATTTGATCAACTGTTCTTTTTTCTTCTGGGTCTGTCCTGCTATCATTAAAAACAGCTGCGGTCACTCCTATTTTAAAGAAACCTGGGCTAGATTCTTCAGTTATGAATAATTTCAGACCTATATCTAATCTTCCTTTCGTTGCAAAGCTGCTTAAAAAAGTAGTAGCCTCTCAGCTACAAACTCACCTCTCTACTAACAATCTTCCTGATCCCTTTCAATCTGTCTTTCGGTCATGCCACAGCACTGAAACAGCGTTGGTAAAAATGACTAATGACCTGCTAATGTCTGCTGATTCTGGTTGTCTTACTGTTCTCATCATGCTTGACTTAACAGCTGCCTTTGACACTATATCTCATCATATACTTATCAGCTATCGGCATCACAGGTAGTGCTTTATCTTGGTTTATATCATATCTCACTGATAGACATTTTTCTATTACTATTCATAACTTCAAATCTTCTCCATGTTCTCTCTCTCAGGGTGTTCCTCAAGGCTCTGTTCTTGGACCACTTTTGTTCAATATATATCTGTTACCTCTTGGTCACATTATCCATAGTCATGATCTCAGATATCATTGGTATGCTGATGACTTGCTAATTTACATATCAGCCCGCTCCATGTCTGCTCTCCCCCTGGACTCATTGAATACTTGTATTGTAAAATCTGGTTACATAGAAACTTCCTTAAATTTAATCATGATAAAACTGAGGTTACTGTTTTTGGTCCACCATCCCTTTTGAAAAAGTCTGGATTGAGTCTACCTATTGATGGGGCTACATTAATTCCATCTCACACTGTTAAAAATCTGGGTGTAACATTTGACTCTTCACTTCATTTGACTACAATATGTATACAATTCTGCTGCCAGAGGCATCAATCAAGTCAAGACATCTGATCACATTACCCCTTTGCTCTATAATCTACATTGGCAACCTGTTTCTGTCCGCATCCAGTATAAAATTATATTGTTAACTTTTAAATGTCTTCATGGATTTTCTCCCCATTATTTTTCTGAACTACTGCACTGTTATTCTCCTCGTTGTTCTCTCCGGTCATCTGATTTAAAACTGGGGGGGGGGGGGGGTGCTGTGTATATGTTATTTTCTTGTACAGCGACCTTCAGCTTGGGAAAGGCGCTATATAAATAAAACTTAATATTATTATTATAATATTAAGATTCACATTCATCTGTTTCGGATAAAACTGAATGTGCTTTTAGTGCCACTCACTGTACATTTTTTTCCAATCAGTCAGCATGGGTTGCGATATCTAGATGGCAGGGTGGCTGAAAGCTGATATAATGCTGATTTATATTCTTAAAATGTAGTTACAATTAAAATGATTTGAACATAAACTTGATGAAATGAAATGAAAACTTAACATTACATTACAAACATTACACTTACAAAAAAAGATTGTCAGTAGAACTTGGCAGGGAGTTGGGAGATAAACTCTTCTGTTAATCGTTAATCAACCAATGTCAGTAATTGCAAAATGGCAAATATTGGCCCATCAATGCATGGGGCTGGCGAAAAAGGGTATGCATTGACGTCACTGAGCTGCTGCATGACTGTTAATAGGGGAATAGAGCTGCACAATTTATCGTTAAAAGATTGCGATCTCGATTCAAACACCCACGCGATCTTATTCCTAAATGGCCATGATTCTGCTATGTCTTTTATGCCCGTTTCACATCACAAGCATCAGCGGAGCGTGGACAGTCACCACGTGTTTTGCCGCTCACCATGTTAATGAATGACGGGTGTCCACTATGAACTTCCATAGGAATGAACTGAAAACGCAATTTCTGTTCCGCACAGTGGACACACCGTGATGTATGGCAAGCCAATGGCAAGCCAAAAGGGTCAGAATTACGCTATAGATTAATCGAGTTTACAGTCAAACGCTGTAAAATACGGCGTTTTAAACAGTATTTGCGCCGCAAAATACGGCGTTGTGATTACAAACGCGTAAAAATCGAGCGAAATACGTCAATGACGCCGTATTTGACGGCGTTCAGCTTGCCATATGACGGCGTAAAAAACGCTGTTTTGGTTGCACAGAGTGCGCGTTATTTACGGCGTTTTGCTTATAGTATAATGAGCCACTCCCACCGATTTCCACAGCCAGTACATTTGAACTGTTCTCACCCAATCAATGATGAACTGAGTCAGACCAGACAAATTCAGCACGGATCATTTTAGCCAAAGGAGAGCCTATGAATTGATAGGGTATATTTATCTACAATAGCCCATAACTTTTGGAATATTTTAATCTAAATAAAGATCACACCTCTTTATCATACTTTAATGTAATTGCTAAGATTTCATGTTCAGCAATTATCCTACCATGTACAACTTATTACACAGATACTTTTCACGTTAGTAAATAACTGGACAAAAGCTTTGAGTAGCTAATGTTTCCAAAACGATAAATCGTCCCTAATATAACAGAAGCTGAATATGCTATAGGCTATTTTAGCTGACCCTCACTCTAGACAAATCCTTTAAAAATGAATGATATTCAGAACAGAACAAGAATGAAAAAATTAGCTATACGCTAGCCTATATACACTCACCTAAAGGATTATTAGGAACACCTGTTCAATTTCTCATGAATGCAAATATCTAATCAACCAATCACATGGCAGTTGCTTCAATGCATTTAGGGGTGTGGTCCTGGTCAAGACAATCTCCTGAACTCCAAACTGAATGTCAGAATGGGAAAGAAAGGTGATTTAAGCAATTTTGAGCGTGGCATGGTTGTTGGTGCCAGACGGGCCGGTCTGAGTATTTCACAATCTGCTCAGTTACTGGGATTTTCACGCACAACCATTTCTAGAGTTTACAAAGAATGGTGTGAAAAGGGAAAAACATCCAGTATGCGGCAGTCCTGTGGGCGAAAATGCCTTGTTGATGCTAGAGGTTAGAGGAGAATGGGTCGACTGATTCAAGCTGATAGAAGAGCAACTTTGACTGAAATAACCACTCGTTACAACCGAGGTATGCAGCAAAGCATTTGTGAAGCCACAACACGCACAACCTTGAGGCGGATGGGCTACAACAGCAGAAGACCCCACCGGGTACCACTCATCTCCACTACAAATAGGAAAAAGAGGCTACAATTTGCACGAGCTCACCAAAATTGGACGGTTGAAGACTGGAAAAATGTTGCCTGGTCTGATGAGTCTCGATTTCTGTTGAGACATTCAGATGGTAGAGTCAAAATTTGGCGTAAACAGAATGAGAACATGGATCCATCATGCCTTGTTACCACTGTGCAGGCTGGTGGTGTAATGGTGTGGGGGATGTTTTCTTGGCACACTTTAGGCCCCTTAGTGCCAATTGGGCATCGTTTAAATGCCACGGCCTACCTGAGCATTGTTTCTAACCATGTCCATCCCTTTATGACCACCATGTACCTATCCTCTGATGGCTACTTCCAGCAGGATAATGCACCATGTCACAAAGCTCGAATCATTTCAAATTGGTTTCTTGAACATGACAATGAGTTTACTGTACTAAAATGGCCCCCACAGTCACCAGATCTCAACCCAATAGAGCATCTTTGGGATGTGGTGGAACGGGAGCTTCGTGCCCTGGATGTGCATCCCACAAATCTCCATCAACTGCAAGATGCTATCCTATCAATATGGGCCAACATTTCTAAAGAATGCTTTCAGCACCTTGTTGAATCAATGCCATGTAGAATTAAGGCAGTTCTGAAGGCGAAAGGGGGTCAAACACAGTATTAGTATGGTGTTCCTAATAATCCTTTAGGTGAGTGTATATGCAAGTCAAGCCAAAACGAATTCGTTTAAAGCTGAACTGAAACAGAAACGCGCAGCCTACCTCTCTCATTTGTCACAAATCCAAATATTTCCATATTCACGATGTATTTGGATGCTAAACTGTATTTATTATTTAAAAGTTTTGTTTCCAAAACTACGGTGAGACATTGCTGCCACATAGCCTATATTATTTTTTCCACTCAATTATGTCGTAAAAACGACATATATTTTCTCCTAATAAGGACATATGTTGCATAGTGATGTGTACAACATATGCCTTTTGAGAATTTATATAGCCTTTGTCACACTTCCATGTTTAAAAAGCAGAAGCAAGCTCAGCGTAAAATAGGCTTCCGCTGCCTGTATCAATGGCAGTGCCACGAAATTGTAGTAATTTATTGATAGCCAGTAATGACGGACCCCGGTGCAGCCACAAATAGCATAACTATCTATAGGCCTATACTGTAAGACATGTATTCAAGAAATGTATTAAAAACAGAAATACGCTATAGTTTCAGCCTTTATTTAAAGGCCGTGTAAACAGTCCAGTGGGTTTGTTACGCACGTCAATCCATTCCCGACGTTCTTGGTTTGCTTCTTATTTATAAAATATACAGGCAATTAGTTGATGAAACATTGGTCAAAATTTAAATACAACTTATACAAAACGAAATTCACTTTAAAGAAAGACTTTCTACAAAACAAAACTCAATGAAGTGGTCAAAATCATGTCTGACCCCACTCCATGTCTCCAGACATATTGCGCATCTTACTCATGCTGCTCACTTTTCATAATCAACATATTAAATTAAAAAAAATAATATCATAGGCTAATATTTAAACATAGCCTAACTATGAAAACTAAATAGGCTACGTTTTCTTTAACCCATGGCCGAAGAAGGCGCCGGCGCTTCTGATGGATTTTTTTCCCCTTGACAGCGGAAACAACTCACAGTACTTTTTTAGTATATTTAGTCATATTTAGTCATTTTTAGCCATACTGCGGTGCGTTTCCCGTAAGCTACGTTAGCCAACTATGGTCGCAAGTTCCGTCGTTATCAGCATAGTTCAATGAGTCGGTGTTTCCCGAAATGCAAACAGCCTCGCAAACTTTACAGCGACAGCTCTCGACCTGTGGTTAGAAGCATAGTTTCTTGTTTGCATGACATGTGGACTTAATAAATCCTTATCTTGAGCAAAATAAGCAAGCTGACATTCAGTACAATCTATATCTTTTATTTAGAATACTTGTCATTTACGTCTTTTTGTTTGTCAAGACATTTAAAGCACCGTTTTTAAAGAGTGCGGACGTGCCCTCGTAAGAACGAGCTTATGATTGAATCTGGAAATAAAGCAAAATTAGTCCTCAGATGCCATGTCCATAATTTATAGCATCTAGCATGAATTCGATCTCAAACTAATTCATTATAAAAGCAGTTATTACTCCACCACCTGCGTGACATCATTAACCAACGTGGTTGAACGACAGATTTGCGACAATACGGTTTCGGGAAACAGTCGCGACTAGCTAGTGGTAAAAAACAAACAAACTTTGAGTTACCACCATGCTAATTCAAACATTTCGCCCTTCTCTCCCTATGCGGTGACTACAACCCGACAGGGGAACGGTGATTAACTAAATGTTCTAAATAAATATGCACATAGCCTAATATTTATAATAAAAAAAATACACAATTTATAATAAATAAACTCAAATATACTATAACACGTAGCCTATAGACAAATACCATAAATGAGGGAGT
The DNA here is from genome assembly GCA_039654625.1 of Rhinogobio ventralis. NCBI lineage: Eukaryota > Metazoa > Chordata > Actinopteri > Cypriniformes > Gobionidae > Rhinogobio > Rhinogobio ventralis. The sequence continues at coordinate 23,819,150 of CM077203.1, read as the reverse complement.
AGGCTATTTTAAGTTGTTAAGCTGCTATAGGCCTAAGGGGAAAATCCAAACTTCACCGTCTATTTATCATCAAACTACAAATGCAATCAACCAAATAGAAAAGGTTATTTGGCTCAATTAATATTGTCTGTTGTACATAATCGTGCCGCTCTACAGTGCAATGGTGTTATTCCAAACAGGTTTTTGCTCATGTGAATGCTGTTTTAGACTGGGACACGAGTCATACAACGCATTGTTACCATAATAAATAGTTTAGCATCCAAGTGCGAATATGAGAAGAATGAGAGAGGAGCAACTCTAGTTTCAGTTTTGCTTTAATAGGCTGGCCTAATTCGTTTAGGCTTTAAAATAAATATTGTTGGAAGGCTAATGAATGGCATTATAATTTATGTTTGTTTTACATTTTTATTTTTCATTCTTGTTATGAATTTCGTTACATTTAAAGGATTTGATGTGGAAATAGCCTAATAATGTTTGTAAACATTTAGTTTTTACCAGTAGTTTTATTAAAATGCGACTGACACACCAGTGCGATTTACCTGGGTTTTTTTTCTCTCAACAATTTAAGTACCCAGTGCATGCTCAGGTACGACTCAGTGTGACAAAGGCACAAAGGCTATATAAATTCTCTAATGTGGATAAACGCATATTTTGTACACATCACTATACAACATATGTCCTTATTAGGAGAAAATATGTAGTTCCCTTTCGAGGGAACTCGAGCTGCGTCACCGCTTTGGGAACGCCTCTGCGTGATTGCGTCGTGAAGCACATGTGTAATCAGTCCAATGGAGAGACGGAACGTCATAGGCGGGTGACGTCATCGACCCGGAAGGTATAAAGCATACCGGCAGACAAACGCCGCTAGCTTCTGTTGCTTTCAGCAAGCGCTCTGTGTATTGTCATTGTCAGATTTGTGTTTTGTGTCTGAGTTCAGACTTTCTCGTTCTATTTCAAGTTGCATACACACTGACATTTAAAGAGACACTATGGCGAGCGAACAGCGTTACAGAAAGTGTGTTCCTCCCTGCTCTCGTCACATCACGAGCGGGGATACACACTTGATGTGCGTTGTTTGTTTGGGTGAACAGCACGCTCAGTCGGCTCTCGAGGGGGCCGGCTGTGAGCATTGTGAGGCTTTGCCTATGAGAGTGCTGCGATCCCGCCGGGCACTTTTTGAGGAGGGTGTCCCGGTTCGCGTTCCCCGCGGCACAGGCCCCGCTGTTGCTGAGGCACAGCGGCAGCTTATGTCGTGGGGTTCGCAAATGGATCTGTCAGAGGGGTTAGAGACGGGCCCAGCCCTTTCTCTGCCCTCACCTGGCAGATCCAGTGCTGCCTCTCTGGGTTCGGGAGCCCGCCCTGCGGTTTCTCCCACCCAGGGGGCAGCCTCAGCGCTGCTTTTATCGAGCTCTGATGAGATCGATATTTGCAGCGTTGACGCGGGGGTTGAAGACTCGCCACTTCAATCCCCTGCTGGTGAGGAGCTGTTGGAGGTTCTGTGCAGAGCGGTGGCCAAACTAAACATTGACTGGCCACAAGAAAATCAAGAGAGCGTCTCGTCCAAGAGCCGTTTGGACGAGCGCTTTCTCCCCTCACGCTCTGCCCAGCCTCCACGTCGGAGTTTACCGTTTTTCACGGATCTCCACACTGAGGTGTCGAGAACGTGGAAGCGGCCCATGTCCTCTCGTGTCTTCAGCCCCCAAACGTCAGTATATAGCAACATACAGGGGCTGAAGAAGCATGGGTATGGTCCGATGCCGAAGGTGGAGGAGACGCTCGCGAGCCATCTCTCTCCTCAGTCGGCATCGGCCATTAAAACTCCGACCTTGCCCACCAAACCGTTAAGAACCACATCCTCTTTGGTGGGCAAGGCGTACTCGGCAGCGGGTCAGGCCGCCGCGTGTCTGCACACTATGGCCATCGTGCAGGCATACCAGGCCGACCTGTTAAGAGACCTGGGGTCCAGCCAGGAGATCGGAGCAGATTTAGTTAATGAGCTCCGATCTTCAGCAGATTTAGCTCTCCGAGCCACCAAGGAGACGGCCAAATCTATAGGCCGTTCTATGGCAGCCCTGGTGGCTACGGAGAGGCATCTGTGGCTGAATCTGACTGAGATTCGGGAGAGAGATAAGAGCTTTCTGCTTGATGCGCCGCTGTCTCCTGACGGCCTGTTCGGTGACGCTGTCACAACCGTCACCGACAGGTTTCAGGAGGCAAAGAAACAATCTGCGGCGCTGAAGCAGCTCCTCCCGAGAAAACCCCAGGCCTCGTCTGCTGCTGTGCGGGAGCAGCAGACACCGAGTACGAGCTCCGTACACCGGGCGCAACAGAAACAAAGTGTGGCCACTCGTACTCCCCCTCAGAAAGGGTGGGGCGGTGGGCGACACCCTCAGACGCAGCCCTCTAGGGGTAGAGCAGATCTGCGGACTGTTCTTATCTCTAGAAAGGCTGCGTCTAAGAGGCCCTGACGCCAGTGGGCCCAGGGCAGTGAGGGTTTCCCCCTTCGGGAACAGGCGGTGTTCACCTCAGCATACGGTGCCCGTCCTGTTCCGGTACCCTCACAGGGTCTCTCCACTAACCCCGCCCGAGTGCCGGGGCGTGGAAGGCCCTCGCGAGTCATCCGAGGATGGCCCGCGTCCTCCAGACAAGGAGGTGGCGCTGTCGAGTCAGCCGTTCCCTGCCGGTCATCCGCTTCAGGGCGCTGTGCTCCCAGCACTCAGTATACCAGAGGCCAGTCTCGAGGGACTGGTACCCCTAGTAGATTTTTTGCCAGAATGGGAAAAACTGCCAAATATATCTCGTTGGGTCCTGCAGATAATAAGATCTGGGTACGCCATCCAGTTCAGGTGTCGTCCACCCAGTTTCAAAGGGGTCCTACCTACCTTGGTGGGCCCCGAGCAGGCTCTGGTTATGACTCAAGAAGTCCAGACCCTCCTACGGAAGGGGGCCATAGAGAAGGTTCCTCTCTCCGACAGGGAGTCAGGTTTCTACAGTCGCTATTTTATAGTGCCAAAGAAGGATGGGGGGTTGCGCCCCATTTTGGACCTGCGCTCGCTGAATCGCGCAGTGGCAAAGTTCAGGTTCAAGATGCTTACACTCAAACATATCGTGTCCCAGATCAGGTCCGAGGACTGGTTTGTCACGATAGATCTCAAAGATGCTTACTTCCACATCTCCATCCTTCCGCAGCACAGGAAGTACCTGAGGTTCGCTTTTGGGGGACAAGCGTACCAATATCGGGTGCTTCCCTTCGGTCTAGCCCTATCACCCCGCACCTTCACCAAGTGTGTAGACGCGGCATTAGCCCCCTTGCGTATGCAGGGGATCCGCATTCTCAATTATATCGACGACTGGCTGATTTTGGCTCAGTCAGCACGTCTGGCGGTTCAACATCGAGATGTTGTTCTCGCGCACATGAAGAGGTTAGGGCTGAGGCTCAACCTCAAGAAGAGCGTTCTTTCTCCAGTACAGAGAATAACGTATCTGGGTGTGTGTTGGAATTCGATCCTGATGCAGGCCCGTCTATCAGAGCCTCGCGTAGGATCGATTCTCTCAGCGGTGAAAGGGGTGAAACTAGACCAGCCACTCACTGTCAAACAGTATCAGAGACTGTTAGGCCTGATGGCAGCAGCGTCCAACGTCATTCCTCGTGGCCTGTTGTACATGAGACCTTTACAGTGGTGGCTCAAGACCAAGGGTTTTTCCCCGAGGGGAAATCCCTTTCGCGTGATCAAGGTAACGCGGCGATGCCTCCGCGCCTTAGTCATGTGGAAGGACCCTCGGTTTCTAGCCCAAGGCCCGTTACTGGGGGCACCGTGCCAGCGGGTCACTCTGACCACGGATGCCTCCCTTACGGGTTGGGGGGCGACCATGAGTGGTCGCTCGGCCCAGGGCCTATGGCAGGACGCTCATCGTGCGTTGCACATAAATTGCCTGGAAATGCTTGCTGTGTTCCAGGCTCTGAGACATTTCCTGCCGTATCTCAGGGGCCATCATGTTCTAGTTCGCACAGACAACACATCGGTGGTCTCCTATATAAATCACCAGGGGGGTTTGAGGTCTCGCCCTTTGTACAAGCTGACTCGTCAAATCCTCCTGTGGGCCCTGGGGAAATTGCTCTCAATCAGGGCAATCTACATCCCAGGGCGCCTGAATACGGAAGCAGACATCCTGTCGAGGCAGGGGCCGAGGCCCGGGGAGTGGAGACTCCACACCGAGGTGGTGGAGCTCCTCTGGCAAGAATTTGGCAGAGCAGAAGTAGACCTGTTCGCCACTCAAGACAACACTCATTGTCGTCTATGGTTTGCTCTAACTCCTCCAGCTCCCTTGGGACTGGACGCCATGGTACAGGAGTGGCCGAGGCTGCCCCTGTACGCTTTCCCCCCGATCGCTCTGCTTCCGGGAGTTCTAGAGAGAGTTCGTCGGGACGGGGCCCATCTGCTCCTAGTGGCTCCGTTCTGGCCAGCCCGGGTTTGGTTCTCGGACATTGTGTCGCTCCTCAACGGCTCTCCCCTGGAGATTCCGTGCAGGAGGGACCTGCTCTCTCAGTCGGGCGGTGCCTTCCTGCACCCACGCCCAGAGCTGTGGAATCTGTGGGCTTGGCCTCTGAGGGGGCCCAGCTCCTAAGCTCCGGTCTCTCAACCGAGGTTGTGGAGACCATCCTACACTCTAGAGCTCCCTCCACGAGGAAACTGTACGCATTGAAATGGAGACTCTTCACCTTATGGTGTAGAGATCGCCTGTGGGATCCAGTAAACTGCCCTGCGAGCGCGGTGCTGGAGTTCCTGCAGGAGAAATTCTCCGCTGGGTTAGCTCCCTCCACTTTGAAGGTGTACGTGGCGGCCTTAGCAGCTTACCACTCTCCTTTCGATGGTGTTACCCTCGGGCGACACCCCCTAGTTACTCGTTTCCTCCGTGGCACTATCAGACTGAGGCCCGCAGTACGCACCAGGGTGCCGGCCTGGGACTTAGCTATTGTCCTTCAGGGCCTTTCTCAGGCTCCCTTCGAGCCCATTGAAGAAATTTCTGAGAAACTCCTCACCTTAAAGACCATCTTGTTGCTGGCTATCTCTTCCTTAAAAAGAATAGGGGACTTACAAGCCCTCTCTGTGGCACCCTCGTGCTTGGAATTTGCTCCCGGTATGGCTAAAGCTTTTCTGCACCCCAGACCGGGGTACGTTCCTAAGGTTCCCACTAATACTGTGAGACCCATAGTACTTATGGCCTTTTGTCCACCTCCCTTTCTGACGTCTGACCAGGAAAGATCTAATCTGCTTTGCCCTGTTCGCGCACTAGACGCTTATGTCCACAGAGCTGCCCTGTGGAGAAAATCGGAACAGTTGTTTGTGTGTTACGGTCCACCCTCGAGAGGGGGTCCGGTTTCTAAGCAGAGGATGAGCAAGTGGATAGTTGAGGCTATTTCACTTGCTTATGAGGTGGTCGGGCAGCCTTTCCCTTTGGCTGTCCGGGCACACTCGACTAGGGGTATGGCTGCCTCTCGGGCATTCCTAGCAGGGGCTTCCCTGCAAGACATTTGTGAGGCGGCGGGGTGGTCCTCGCCGCTCACTTTCGTGAGGTTCTACGAACTTGACATTACTCCAGGGGCTCGGGTGCTCGCCTTTTAGACAATGCACAGGCGGGCATCCGGCTCCTATGGGGACGTGGGTATTCTCGTTCCCAAAGCGGTGACGCAGCTCGAGTTCCCTCGAAAGGGAACGTCTCGGTTACGACTGTAACCTTAGTTCCCCGAGTAGGGAACGAGACGCTGCGTCACCCTGCCATACTCCCCGCATGCCCGCAAAAGCGTCTTGCTTCACTCTACCACAGAAGCTAGCGGCGTTTGTCTGCCGGTATGCTTTATACCTTCCGGGTCGATGACGTCACCCGCCTATGACGTTCCGTCTCTCCATTGGACTGATTACACATGTGCTTCACGACGCAATCACGCAGAGGCGTTCCCAAAGCGGTGACGCAGCGTCTCGTTCCCTACTCGGGGAACTAAGGTTACAGTCGTAACCGAGACGTTTTTACAACATAACATCTCGTTATTACAACATAATTGAGTGGAAAAAAATATGCACGAAGTAGCTACAAAACTTGTAAATAATAAATATAGTTTAGCATCCAAATACATTGTGAATATAGAAATATTTGGATTTATGACAAATGAGAGAGGTAGGCTATCGCACGTTTCTGTTTCAGTTCAGCTTTAAACATATTCATTTTGGCTTCATAGCCTATAGCTAAATTTTTCATTCTTGTTCTGTTCTGAATACCATTAATTTTAAAGGATTAGTTCTAGAGTGAGGGTCAGCTAAAATAGCCTATAGCATATTCAGCAAATACACTCTTTCAAACCAGACCTGCTAAGAGCGGGACACGACCCAGCGATCATTTCGGTGTGGGAGTCAGGCACTAACAAGCAGGCTATCGACTACCACATGCTGTAGCCTACTACTTTTAAACACTATCTGGGTTCTGTTACATTAGGGACGATTTCTCGTCTAGGAAACATTACTCAAATCTTTTGTCCAGTTATTTACTAACGTGAAAAGTATCTGTGTAATAAGTTGTACATGGTAGGATAATTGCTGAACATAAAATCTTAGCAATTACATTAAAGTATGATAAAGAGGTGTGATCTTTATTTAGATTAAAATATTCCAAAAGTTATGGGCTATTGTAGATAAATATACCCTATCAATTCATAGGCACTCCTTTGGCTAAAATGATCCGTGCTGAATTTGTCTGGTCTGACTCAGTTCATCATTGATTGGGTGAGAACAGTTCAAATGTACTGGCTGTGGAAATCGGTGGGAGTGGCTCATTATACTATAAGCAAAACGCTGTAAATAACGCGCGTTCTGTGCAACCAAAACAGCGTTTTTTACGCCGTCATATGACAAGCTGAACAGCATAAAAAGTGGCGCTTTTCAGGCACACTAAAACGCCGTCAAATACGGCGTCATTGACGTATTTTGCGCGATTTTTACGTGTTTGTAATCACAACGGTGTATTTTGCGGCGCAAATACTGTTTAAAACGCCATATTTTACAGCGTTTGACTGTAAACGCGATTAATATATAGTGTAATTCTGACCCTTTTGGCTTGCCATAGTGATGAGAGGGTCGGCCGCCACGCTTCCGACGTGAACGCTCTCATTCATTGATATGGGCAGTGACAAAACACGTGCTGCTCGCACTCCGCGGACGCTTATGATGTGAAACTGTTTAAAACTAAGACTTTCACAAATTTCAAAGACAAATTTCAACATATTGACACAAAATGATAACTGCAAATCCACGTTTTGCCTGAATTCAGTTGTTTCTGCGAATTGCAGCGATCCATTTGCTTCTCTTTTCTGTAGCTTTCGGCAGTACGTAAAAATACACCCCAGATTTATTGTCAAATCTGTTTGTAAAGTCAATCTCAAAGCTCTTTCCCATTTTAGATGTGTTTTGTGTGTTTTTTGCGGCATTCACGCTGAAAAACCAATGCTGCCTCTCAGTCTTTTTGCCAGTCAGTGGGCATAACCACTAGCCTGACAAGCCAGACCCACATCAAAATGTTGGGTCTGGGAACACACCACTGGCAGGGGCGGGATAAACGGTTGTCTTTCAAATTCCCTCTGCACGCAATAGGATAGCGCTACAACCAACCAGAGCAACGAAGAAGGTGAAGCGGAGCTAGTTGGTAGATTCAACTTTTGCCGTATCTGGTCGGCAAAACTCCGAACACGTCTTCCTTTTTTAAGAATGACTTCAGTGCCGTTCTTTGTTCTTTTCTCAAAGAAAAGCTTAACTCCAAGTCTTCCAGAGTCGCAGCCAAAGCCGATTCGAAAGACCGCTGTTCGCCAGCTTCTTTGTTTTCAAATAGCACGCGGAACCGTCGCAACTCTGCCGTCATTATGTTAAGCCCGCCCACCGACTCTATACACAATGTGATTGGCCCGACTAGAGTTTGGTTTTTCAAGCTCGCAAGCCAACGGAGAGTTGCTAGACGACCCTGGCTGCAAATGACATTTGCTGCCACTAGGGTACATCTACATTTCTAGGCTATGTAACCGCAGTCAGTCCGGCCAATGGTATATCGGTCTAGCACTACAGTCTCAAGACTAGTTTGAACTGTTTTTAACTTGGCAGGATACTCAAAAAAACTGTGTAAGAAAAGGCCAATACTAGTCAATGACTAGTCAATCATCATGACCTAATCATAGTTTTCTATGTCTACAGTATGTAAACATTACATACAAATTCCTACGAATACTAATGACATGGATTTATCATACATTTCACTTCTAGTGTACCAACAGTCATTTTTACTATAAAAACCCCTTGGAGTAAGTGTTACACTGATGTTCTGTCATCAAAGTGAGTAGATGGAAATGGGGTCATGACTTCTCCCGCTGACCGCAGCTAATGTAATTACCATCTCACACGGTTTCCACGGCTTTCCATGGCACTTCTGAGGAGAGGAAACAATATTCTATAACGATGTCACCCATTGAGTGAGAGGACAAGAAAGATCTGGGCTCGAAACACACATGCAAATACAAATACACACACATACAAAAGACACCCACTCCCAACGTCCTGTACACTCTTTGCAACCCACTTGAAAAACGTCTTCCCCATTGACAGGCACAATGGCCCACATTCCTCCAAAGTGCACATAGACATGGTTTGCTGGCACTTGTAGTGTACTTCAGTCCAATTCAGCCCATCTCACACAGCTCAACAGAGCTCTCACTGTGTGTCTCGATATAGAATAACCTTTCTCGCTCACACTTCCCTCTGAAGCCACTCATGACAGTCTCAAAATAACACCCTCTTTCCCCAGCCACCCACCTATCCATATTGACAATGTTCCTCTTACACTGGGACATGAAGTAGATACGTTTTCCAATCGTCTCAGAGACATCCTCCGCCTCTCCTCTTTGTCGTGATTCATGTGACTCAGTCGAATCCATTGAGAGTACAGAAACAATAATTTGACAGTCACACTCTGGTTCAAATGAAAGACTGAGGATTCAGATGCTATTTATCTCACATATGGCCCGATGGGAGCAACAAAAATACAGCCATCACAGAACAGGGAAGTATGGCTGCTACTGTGAGACGTTTTTACAGGTCAATGCAGGTTACGTTAGATGTGACATGGTTTATATTAGATCAAGAAAGCTCCACACTGCACTGATGTTTTAGTGTGTGAAAGGAGCCAAATGTTACTTAGATTTCAGACTTTCCTTTCATTAATCTTTTTATCATTTTAGGTCTGTTCCCCAGATCTGCTCCTTTTCTATCAAGCTGAATAAGATTCATATGCTAATAAGGCCCCTCTCTGGGGTCCCTCTTCTCAATGTAATCTCACTAGCACCTCCTGAAGTGTGTGTCGCTCCCAGCCTCTCAACACCTGTATTCACTTCCCTGTCGGATAACAGCACACATTCTGAGATAAACAGAGGAAGTTATTAAACTTTTTTTGGGTCTGGCATATCGCATCTTCCTCTTCACAATATAAGGTCAGGTGAGTTTGCTGGCCAATTAAGAACAGGGATACCATGGTCCCTAAACCAGGTACTGGTTGCTTTGGCACTGTGTGAAGATGCCAAGTCCTGTTGGAAAATGAAATCTGCATCTCCATAAATTTGGTCAGCAGCAGGAAGCATGAAGTGCTCTAAAACTTCCTGGTATATGGCTGCGTTGACCTTGGACCTGAGAAAACACAGTGGACCAACACCAGCAGATGACATGGCACCCTAAACCATCACTGACTGTGGAAACTTTACACTGGACCTCAAGCAACGTGGATTGTGTGCCTCTCCTCTCTTCCTCCACACTCTGTGACCCTGATTTCCAAAGGAAATGCTAAATTTACTTTCATCAGAGAACATAACTTTGGACCACTCAGCAGCAGTCCAGTCCTTTTTGTCTTTAGCCCAGGTGAGACGCTTCTGACGCTGTCTGTTGTTCAAGAGTGGCTTGACACAAGGAATGCGACAGCTGAAACCCATGTCTTGCATACATCTGTGCGTAGTGGTTCTTGAAGCACTGACTCCAGCTGCAGTCCACTCTTTGTGAATCTCCCCCACATTTTTGAATGGGTTTTGTTTCACAATCCTCTCCAGGGTGCGGTTATCCCTATTGCTTGTACACTTTTTTCTACCACATCTTTTCCTTCCCTTCGCCTCTCTATTAATGTGCTTGGACACAGAGCTCTGTGAACAGCCAGCCTCTTTTGCAATGACCTTTTGTGTCTTGCCCTCCTTGTGCAAGGTGTCAATGGTCGTCTTTTGGACAACTGTCAAGTCAGCAGTCTTCCCCATGATTGTGTAGCCTACAGAACTAGACTGACAGACCATTTAAAGGCATTTGCAGGTGCTTTGAATTAATTAACTGATTATAGTGTGGCACCAGGTGTCTTCAATATTGAACCTTTTTCACAATATTCTAATTTTCTGAGATACTGAATTTGGGATTTTCCTTAGTTGTCAGTTATAATCATCAAAATTAAAAGAAATAAACATTTGAAATATATCAGTCTGTGTGTAATGAATGAATATAATATACAAGTTTCACTTTTTGAATGGAATTAGTGAAATAAATCAACTTTTTGATGATATTCTAATTATATGACCAGCACCTGTAGACATTATAAAATAATGTTTTGGTAGTTTTAGTTTTTAGTTCGAATTTTGAGCATTTTTAGGTTTTTCTATGTGTACGGAAGCATTCCTCGCATTCCATTCATTACTATGGGGGTCAAAATGACCTGGGAGGGAAGGATATTTTTTTATTATTTCACAAAACTCCTTGAATCCAGTATTTTTTTTTTTGTACATTCATGTTTCAAGTGCGACAAAAGTCCTAGGGTCTTGGACTACTCAGATGAACTCTTAATTTTTATTTAAAAAATGAGTTTGGGGTCCAGATGACCTAATTAAAAGTTGAAATTGAAGTTGAAAAGGACATTTTCTGAAAAATGCCTCAGCATTTTCTGGCCATGAATTGAAAGTCAATAGGCTCAGTGTTGTATTGGACCCCATTGACTTTCATTGATGAAAAAAAGTTAATTCTAAAAACAGTTATTAACATTTAATTCTTCAAAATGTTTGAAGAGCAACATGAGAGCAATTGACATTCCTTTAATTATACATATAGAAAGAAAATAGTTCTACCTTATCTGATAAATAATAATACTTCTGATTTGACATTTAGTTTAGATTTTACCACCTGAAGCAAATTTTAGGTTGACAAAACATTTTTTACAGTAAAATGCTGATTTTAAAAATTCAGAAATGAAGATCGGATTGCATTTTTCTCAAATCTTGTTTCATTTTCAAATGTTATTTAGGGGTTTGGTGAACTGCGTGCACAAAAAGAAGAATGTTATCTATTTGTACCTCAGCATGTTTGTGGTGTTCATGTAAAGCTTGTGTCTGATATTAGGGTCTTAGCAGGGTATTTGAGTGTCTCTGGATTTGCCAATTACCCGCTCCCAGTCAAGTTGGGTCACAATGAAAGAGGTTCGACCTATTTCTCTGTGAAAAGCTGCAACAGCCTGAATAGACAGACTTCAGAGAACAAACTATAGCCCCTGCCCTGAGTGACCTCTTCTTTCTCGTGTGCCTGAGAAGAGCCCAAACGTTCACAATACACATGCATTGCTCCGCCATCCAGCCTGGTTAATACACTAAATAAAGTTAAATTAAATTATTTCACTATAACTGGCTGAATTATTGCAGATATAGGAGTAAAATGCCAAAAAGGGCCACTGGTAACATGTAAATGAATTTTTTTAATTTTATTTTTTTATAGTATTTAATTATATTTCAATATTGCAGTATTATTTATTTCAACATTGTTATTCCATAACATGCTGATATTTCTTATTTCATATTTTAAAAGGTGAAAATGTGCAGTTGCTACCTTAAGGAGCTATTTCTATTTCTAAAGAAATAAAGAAAAGACTGACATATAATACAAGTGTTTTGCAGTTTCTTCAAATAACTTAAAGTGCATGTTTCTTTTTGTAATTAAAGTAATTACTTAAGCTTAACAAATGTGGTTTCTCGAGACATGACTTAACATGCCATCAGTTAACTCTGAATTAAACTCATGGCCATGTGTGATGGATGAGAGAGCAGTGGCACGCAGTTTTATTGCGCAACAAAAGATCAATTCTTTGCATTATTCATTCTCCCACCTGTTAATTAAAAGTGCCTTACCTGATTTCAGTCGTCGTTAAGCTCCAGCAGGCTCTTGTCACAAAAGATGAACAGGATGACACCAACACGCAAACCTCACAAACTTTTTCACGCACCCCGTGACTGAGCGCATGCACCCTCCCCTCCCTGATCAAGTGATGAGCGCGCGCCACATACGTGCACTGGCAGGAACGCGACGCCACAAACTAGTACGACCACCGAGAAAGCTGTGAGAGGATTTTATTACTATTCTAAAAAAGGTTCAAAATTTAATTAGTGTCCATGCTACACATAGGCCTATTACATAAAAAAAATACAATCACTTGCGAGTTTAGCTGGTCATATATATATCCTACTGTAATTCCAGGCATCAGCCATAAGGGAGGCTTTTTTACACCTGTGAATTTGACAGCTCATCTTTGTTTCATTAACTTATATAGCTATCGTTGATATAAATACCCCTTTTTTTCTTTAACATTTTATATGAACTATACTGAGTCTGAAAACCAAGTATTAAAATAGAATAGTGATTTGAATTCAACTTTCCATGAAAGTGTGCAGTGTTACCCACACAAACACCACAAACGCATAGGCCTAATACAGTTGTGCTCACAATTATTCATACCCTTGGTAAATAAGACCAAAGAAGGCTGTGAAAATAAATCTGCGTTGTTAATCCTTTTGATCTTTTATTTTAAAAATGTACAAAAATCTAATCTTTCATTGGAGAATAAGAATTTTAAATGGGGGGAAAATCTCATTATGAAATAAATGTTTTTCTGTAATACACATTGCTCACAATTAATCATACCCTTTTATGCAATACTTTCTGCATTTTCCCAAGATAACAGCAGTCTTCTCCTATAATGCCTGATGAGTTTGGAGAACACCTGACAAGAGATCAGAGACCATTTCTCCATACAGAATCTCTCCAGATCCTTCAGATTCCCAGCTCCATATTTTATTTTATTATTTATTTATGTTTTTTATTCTATTTATTTCTTTACCTTTTTTATATTATATTATATCTTTTCCTATTTTACATTTTTAAATGAGCTTTATAAATAAGCTTGGCTTGGGTTGACGTGATAACCTCCAACACTCGCAATCTAAGCAGTGGGTACTCCAGCACTTAAACTGAGGTACTCTCAGTTAGTTCCACTTATTTTCACAGCTTTTCAAACTCATTATTACTGTAGCTGCAGCCAGTCAGGTCCTTCTGAGTGCTCAATTAAAGCCATTTAAACCAAGTCTATTTAAACTGCAGGGTCTGCGGGACACCAGCGAGTGCACGGATGCACAGTGCTTATCCCACTGGCTCAGAATTCAGAGGCCTAATGTGTTTGTACACCTATGTGAGGGATTTTATGCTCGCTTTTGCAGGCAGTGGGTTTGAGGTGCTGTTCGCCGTTCACAAGATGTGTATTTTACTTTGCTTACCCAGGCTGAACATAAACTAGCAGAGGTCAACACTGTGAGTCTAAGAGGGTTTCCGAGTAGGCCCTATTTCTCAGTATTATCTTCCCAGAATTACCTTTAAAAGTGAATATGGATGACCTTAGAGTGTCAGGAACCACTAATCAGAATTAAAATGAACTCTACTATACGTAACACGGTGTAATTGCTTTTTAATCTTGGTTCAGGAGGGCAGTTAATGTCCAGCCATGCACGTAATTGGTCCTTCTGCTTTCTCTTACTTATTACATGTAATGGCTGGACAGTTTTGTTTAAATCCTATCACAAAAATGTTGCCATAATGTGCAATTACAATACTTCACTGGATGATCTGTTTCAGTATAACCCTATATTTATTCATGCAAAATGTTTTCTCATATTTGGTAATTATTGATTGAAAGCTGAAAGTTAGTTTGGAAAAAAAGTGTTTGTCATTGTTGTGAAATCTCATTTTGGCTACATGCTGACTATAGTTTTGTTAAATGAATCTATTGCTGACATACTATATTGTGCATTTTTACATTTCATTGTGTATTAAAATACACCCATATGGTAATTATGCGTATTTTCATGATACAATGCAGATATTTATGTGACTTAGTAATCAACCATTTATTTAATTATATTAACATGTTTTTGACCCTTTGATGAGCAATAATACAAATTCAAAAACAAAAATGTAAACAATTATATTATATTATATATTTCATCTGCATGACCCCTCAGGATCTTACGGGTAATATAGTGATGGGTAAAAAATAAAATAAAATAAAAAATATTATATATATATTTTATTTTACTTTCATTTTGTGTTTATTATTATTAAAGTCTTTTTAAAATGTTTGCCGGTTCCCGCCTCCTTCTTCCCATAACAACGAACTACATTACAATATATATATATATATATATATATATATATATATATATATATATATATATATTCCAATGCTTTCTCTCACAAAAGAGAACCTTTGCATTCGTTTGAGGTAAAAAAAAATTGCGGTGGAAATAATATGAGGTCGGAGGAAAAAATATTTCAGTGCTTTTGTGAGCGAATGCAAAGTTTCCTAAATGTTTTGTGAGTAACGTGTAGTTTCCTTGGGGGAATGCAATACTTTGATCAATCAATAAAGAAATAAAAGGAAAAAAAAGATATATGATTGGACAATTCACTTTTTTTTCCAAGCATTGCAAGTGAAGAAAATGCCCCCTTTATTCCACCCACCACCGAAAAATTCTACCCCTGTAATTATGGATAATGCAAATGTGTTCCTCTCTTTTGTGTTTTGTACGGCAGGCTGGGGTTTAGACCCCCTCTTTGCGGATTACGGTGTGGAAAGACAGTTTTGTATTAGAAGGATCAGAGTGCACACGAGGGACGTTCTGAAACCTCATTCACTGCCTAGGGCACTATTGTCCTAAAAGATGCCTTTTTGTTGTCATGGTGATGTTGACTGTGGAATGCACAAAGTCACTTAATGAGCTGCACCGTTGGTCTCATACCATTGTAAATCACGTCTGATGTGTGTATTTTAAGCTGGCACTCGGGCAAATATAGATAGTAATTAAGACACGTCAATCACAGCATTTGAAAAAAAGGTAATTTAACCAAACGTTTTGTCTTTACATATTTCTGCATTTGGAGTATCTCTCAGATGTTGCCGTAAGACTTTGCCTCTCTTTTAGTGAAGCACAACGACTATAAAGGTGCAGTAAAGTTTCAACAGTAAATGGAATGGAAAAAAATTGCTGTTTTCATTTTATTTTATTCATTTAAATGAAAATGTTTGAAGATTATTTTATTGGCTAACTAAATGGTTGTCATTATACTGTATGTAGTATTTCTCAGGGCAGGTTTATTTTTTAAACTAAATTTTTGTATAGGCATGCTGTCACACTATTAAAGGGGTCATATGATGGTTCTAAAAAGAACATTATTTTGTGTATTTGGTTTAATGCAATGTGTGTACGCGGTTTTGGGTTAAAAAAAGTCATTATTTTACACATACTGTACATCATTGTTGCTCCTCTATGCCCTTCCTTTCTGATACGCGTAGATTTTTGAGAGGATACTCACTCCAGAGCCATTACGCCCCCCACCGCCCCCCGCCCCCTTCTCTAAAGCTCCAGCTCCCCCTCTCTTGACCTACTGTGGGCATGATGGGTGGAGCTGCATCCCCTAACCACACCCTAACCCTACCCATAAGTTTGCATTTGTTATCGTAGAAACGACAAAAAAGGGTCTTTGCTCTCCCAGGTGCTAGAAACTGTCAAAAATGCGCAGCACAGTCACTGTTTTCTAATTGTCCCCTCTTTTGGAAAGCCAAACAAAGTAGTTTGGCTTTCGCAACGAACATTTGGGCGGTGTTATGAAACCCTGCCCCCACAGACTGACGTAGAGATGTGGGGGGTGTTTGAACGAAGTGTTTTAGGGAGGTGTGGCTCAGCCTTAACTTTTGCAAAGAATATCTCTTTGGGTTTGAGACTTTAAGCTTTGTAACTACGCAGATCTTATACATGCACAAACAGCTACATAACACACTAAAGAAAAAGGAAAACAAGAAGTCGCATCATATGACCCCTTTAAGTTGTCACAATGGAACCTGCCATTAAAGGGATAGACCTAAAATAAAAATGAAGTTATAAATGACTTACCCTGGTGTTGTTCTAATGTTGCATGCCCTTCTTTCTTTTATGGACCACAAAAGGAGAATTTTTAAAAAAATATCTCTCTCGAGCTCGTCCATATAATGGCATAATGGCATAGCAACCAGCATCAAGCTTTTTAAAAAAGAAGCTAAAGTATAACAGAATGATCCCATGCGACACGTGTTGTATATTCTAAGTGTTCTGGGGGTATACAATATGAAATTTAATGTATTATTTAATGAAAATCCTGACCTTGGCCATTGGTGTTCTGTACACCGATATGCAATGTGTGCGTTCACAAGACTCAGTTCACTCCATCTCTTCCAGAAAAAGCACACAGGTTGTGAGAAATCAAGACTGACAAAAATGCGACTCCTGTACCTTCTTCTCTGAGGTGAATATAAAACGTTATCGTGTTCTCATTTGTCAACTGTTATTCTGACTGTCATCAGACGAATGGAGGTCTGGTCCGTTGATATTGTACATGGATACGTTTTTTGGGGGATTTCTAGGTGTTATATTTCATGTTGCATGTTTTTTTTTTTTTATCTTGATTTCTCACAATTTGTGTGCTTTTTCTGGGCGAGACGGAGTGAACTGAGTCTCACGAACGCACACGTCGCGTAGCTGCACAGGTCAGAATTTCTGTTAAATAATACATTACATTTCATATCGTATACCCCCAGAACACTTGGAATATACAGCACATATCGCATGGGATCATTCAGTGAAACTTTTGCGTCTTTTTTAAAAAGCTTGATGCTGATCACTATTCACTATATGGACAAGCTCAACCTTTTTTAAAAGTTCTCCTTTTGTGGTCCATAAAAGAAAGAAGGGCATACAGCATTAGAACAACACCAGGGTGAGTAATTTATGACTTAATTTTTCATTTTAGGGTGAACTATCTCTTTAAATATTCTATATAGGCATAATTCAAACTGTAAAACAATTATGAATCACAAAACAATTCAAACAATAGCAAAAATGTAAATGGTAAGGAAAGATACACCGATCAGGCATAACATTATGACCACTGACAGGTGAATAACACTGATTAGCTCTTCATCACGGCACCTGTTAGTGGGTGGGATATATTAGGCAGCAAGTGAACATTTTGTCCTCAAAGTTGATGAGTTAGAAGCAGGAAAAATGGGCAAGCATAAGGCCACGTGTCCACCAAAGAGTTTTTAGCTGGCTGAAAACGCTAGGCGCTCTGCTGAAAACGGCTTGCTGTCGGCGCTTGAAATGAGTTTTTTTCAGTTGAGATGCTTTGCTTGCTTTAATCAGAAATATCCGCGGAAGTGTTACTAGTATCTCATTTAACACGGAAGTGTTACTAGTTTCTTGTTTGTTTCTGTATTGTTTCTATATAAAAATATATAACAATGTAAAGTATCTGCTCTGGCTCTTGTTTTAAATGATTTTGTTCCGTTATTATGCTTCTTGTTGTTATCTGTTGACGTTGTACAAGCAGAATGTGGCGGTTGGTCGGTCTTGTATTTGTCCCACTCCTCCTCCACTCTGATTGGACGGCTGGGTAAAAAGTGACAGTGATGAGTGCAGGATCCAAAGTTGAACATTCTTCAACTCTTGGCAACCGGTAAAAAACGCTGAGCGCTCAGCCACGTGAAAAAAACGCTTTGGTGGACACACAGCCGAAGGATTTGAGCAAGTTTAACAAGGGCCAAATTGTGATGGCTAGATGACTGGGTCAGAGCATCTCCAATACTGCAGCTCTTGTGGGGTGTTCCTGGTCTGCAGTGTTCAGTATCTATCAAAAGTGCTCCAAGGAAGGAACAGTGGTGATCCGGCGACAGGCTCATTGATGCACGTGGGGAGCGAAGGTTGGCCCGTTTGGTCCGATCAAACAGACGAGCTAATGTAGCTCATATTGCTCAAGAAGTTAATGTTGGTTTTGATAGAAAGGTGTCAGAATACACAGTCCATCGCAGTTTGTTGCGTATGGGGCTGCATAGCCGTAGACCAGTCAGGGTGGCCACCTCCAAAGCGCCAACAGTGGGCACATGAGCATGCCCACTGAATCACATTTTCTTTTACATCATGTGGATGGCTGGGTGCGTGTGTGTCGCTTACCTGGGGAACACATGGCAGCAGAATGCATTATGGGAAGAAGGCAAGATGGCGGAGGCAGTGTGATGCTTTCGGCAATGTTCTGCTGGGAAACCTTGGGTCCTGCCATCCATGTGGATGTTACTTTGACACGTACCACCTACCTAAGCATTGTTGCAGACCGTGTACACCCTTTCATGGAAACGGTATTCCCTGGTGGCTGTGGCCTCTTTCAGCAGGATAATACGCCCTGCCACAAAGCAAAAATGGTTCAGGAATGGTTTGAGGAGCACAACAATGAGTTTGAGGTGTTGACTTGCCCTCCAAATTCGAGCATCTGTGTGGGATGTGCTGAATAAACAAGTCCGATCCATGGAGACCCCACCTCGCAACTTACAGGGCTTAAAGGATCTGCTGCTAACATCTTGGTGCCAGATACCACCGCACACCTTCAGGGGTCTAGTGGAGACAACGCCTCGACGGGTCAGGGCTGTTTTGGCAGCAAAAGGGGGACTAACACAATATTAGGTCATAATGTTATGCCTGATTGGTGTATATCATTGTTTTGGCTAAGATCATTTGTAAATAATAAATGTAGAACATTTAAAACACATTTGACAATGTGCCTAATAAAATGTGACTTGCCCCAACCTAATTTTAATAATAATAATTAAAAATCACAATAGGCTACTCATCTTGAAAACACACTTCTAATACACAGTTAAAATTTGCCCTTATTATATATTTGGCCTTTGCTTGACCTTTGAAGCTAATATTAAGCTCATTAGTCTCAAACATTTGTTTAGAAACCTTAATGACATGCTTTGCCTCCATTAATATAGCACTGCCCTCTAGTGTAAGTGTAAGAAACAAACCACAAGAGCGGCATGAGAGCACTTGAGCATGTACAGATCATCCCGGACGTAGCACTTCCATTCAGTATCAACAATCGCACACGCCTCCAACATAGTAGAGCTGCTCAAGGCTTTAGTAGGAACAGGCTGCTGTTAGAGATAACACAGTCAGGAGACTCCTGATGCCTGCAGAGTCTCTGATGGCGGTTGGCAAGTCTCACTCACTCACGTAGAGAAGGACCGAGAGCTGAATGTGGGTTTTTAGACAAGGATGTTAAGGCTTTTGAAACCTCAAGCACTGTGTAAGAGGGGGGATGCACAGCAATGGAAAACAGTATAAACAAGGTAATATTAAAAGTGTACTCGAATCATTTTTCTCAATAATAGTAGGCCTTTCTGAAAAAATTTGAAGATGAAGACTGCATGGACATCTTTATCTTGGTAAATTTGTTATTGGACATTTTAGCTCTCAGAATAAATGAATCCTGAGTGCAAATAGTGCATTTCTACAGTGGCATCAGTTGCTGCAAACATTTGCATGCTGCATTATATAAATTTTTAACGTAAGAGCGGGTACGGCCATTTGTAACTTGAATGGGGCGAGGCTTCCGGTCTCATTTGCTTCCAGTAATTTTCACTGTACAAAAACTGTCCGTTATTCTACTTGACATTGCAAACTGTTTTTATCATGCTATTTTAATTTATCATTGTGATCATAAACACACTGATTTGTAGCGCAAATTATTTTACCATTTACTGCATTTTGTTAGTTATTTACCTAGAGTGGATAATGAATCAGAAGTGCGCACATTCACAGAAAATAGATTCCACGGAGATCACATATTATTAATATATATTGAAAAATAAAACTGTAAAAAACATTCAAGTTGCTTATGGCATATTTAAAAGTATTTTGAGTGAAAATGAAGGTCAATGGTTTTCGGAGAGGCTGATATGTAAACTCATTGATTGAACCAATAATAGATTGCAGTTGGTTTTATTTTTATACTGTTTAGGCACACAGATGATATCATATCTTGATAATGAATTACGAGTTATAATTTCTCTGACACAACACTTGTCACTACAGTAAATTAACAAAGCAAATCATACATGTAGGCTAAATCATGCATTCATCTAATATCTACTCACATGAGCGTAAAGAAACTCTTTTTTTTTTACAGATTTATGGCCATCTCGTTCAGTTTCACTTGTTTTGAAATCCTTCATTAATTAAAATTCCAGGCTTTTAACTTTTTGTTATTAACCTAGCATGCTTGATGATATGATATGCTAATGCAAATGTTAACTGAATTCTGATTGGCTTGAATGCTTACCCCTGATAATGATTGGCTATATATATGCTGAAAGAGGCAAATGTTTATTTGTTCCCTATTGTGCTTAAGAAGGCTTCTTAAACAAGAAAAAAATGTAGGACGGGACTTGATTGAATTGATTGGATGGTTGTGGTTTTCTATTGCTGTGATGTCATGTGAGTGACAGGTTGTCCCGCCCGTGCGCCAGTAAACACATCATCAGAGAAGAGATGTTGCTCAAGAGAGGAGGGGGGCGGGGTGGTGATTAATGAGGGAACATGAATTTAAAAATAATAATCATGTGCACAGATAAATCATTTAAAATAAACACTGCAATATTCCAAGTTTTGATGTCATGGTGACTTTAGGTACTATCTTTCTTCTAGTCATAGCCCGATTAGTGCGGCAATTGTGCAGTGATCACCTCTTCTGTATCCCTCTTCTCTGTGTTCCAGTGAAATCACAAAATAAATTGAAACTATATACTGCACCATTTTTGATATACATATACATTATACCGATATACAGATGCAATTTTGACTTGCGTATGTTTATAAAAACTGCCAACATTGTTCTCTTAAAAAAATTATGTCTGGTGATAAGGGAAGTAGGAAGTGTAAGTGATAAGGGATGAATGGAACAGAAATGAAAATTTAGCAATCAAATTCAAGTAACCAAGACAGCTTTACTTAGAGCTGTCTGCTGTCTTTAGCTGTCATTTATCTCCATCTCTGACACTCTTGGATCATGCTGCAGAATGTTCACAGCTAAATTTTATTCCAGGCAATGTGTTTGTGAATTCCGAGCTGTCAATAACACAGAACTCGACACCGACGCCATAGGCGAAGATATTGCACACTAGAGGGCACTCACTTGCTTTCAGTTGGTTTTTGACAGTCTTATCCCTCTGCTTAGTTGAAAGGAGGTCAAATATAGGCCTGTATAGGAAGCAAAGGAAGCAAATCCAGAACTTACCTAATATAAGAGGAAAAAGTGACCCATGGTAAATATATGAATGAAATAGCCCTCTGGATCTGGATGAATACTGCATACTTTGGTTTTCCATTCTTTTTTATTTTTGAAAATTATTATATATTTTAATAAACTATTATCTAAGTTAATTATGTTACTCAATATACGTCCAGCTAAAAAAATATGGTCTTGACCTTCTTGACTCAAACTTAAAATTCTGACTCACAAAAAGTAACATCATTTATTACTGTTACAGCATGGTGGAAAGTAAATATTTTTCTATTTTCTCAATATTTAAACAGATTGTTTATACTCAACTCTGTTATAGTATGCAAATATGATACCATTTTCTTTTGATCCAAAATGTTTTTTTTTTATTTGCCTTAACTTTTTTATTTTGTAACATTATTTTGCAGTTTTATCGACAAACAGTGAACCAGATGCACAACAAACAAAACCAGGACATAAACTAGAGCAGACTTGAACTTGACTTGAACAGCCGGTTACATAGACAAAGCTAGACAAGGCACAATGGCTATATATACACAAGGACATAACAAGACACACCTGAAAGTAAAGCTCTGCATCCATCGTAACTTGGTATGTACAGTTCTTGGCCAAAAAAATGTTCAGGGGAATCTTGAATGGAAATAATGTGAGGAGACTCTGGCGTGGTGGCCTTGACGTGAACAGAGTAACCTGGCATGGCGGGTACTGGGGGAACGCAAGGTCCCTCATTCGCAATTACCACCGGATGGAGGAATCGCTCATCTATATAGGGCGCAGTCAATGTACTTAGTCCAGTAAGGGGTATTGTCTGGCATTAGGTAATTCATTTTTTTGGTGAGGGCTGTACATACTAAGCTCAGATGGTTGCAGAGCTTGATCTACTGGCATTAGATAATTCAATAATCCATTTAGTCCTTGCCAAAAAAAATCTTTTAAGGCAAGATCATTGAATTCCATGAGAATTCCATTGAGATTACATGAGGGAACAGGGAATTACATGACAAAAACAAGGAATCACATGACAAAACAGGAAACATGACTATTAATTATTTCAAAATAAAAAACATGAAAACATGAATGTAAAACTAAACCAAAAATAGATGTGACATTTAATTTTAGTCTATTTAATTTTAATATATATACAGTGCATCCAAGTACTCATAGCGCTTCACTTTTTCCACATTTTGTTATGTTACAGCCTGGATTAAAATGGATGGATTAAATTCATGTTTTTCCTCAAAATTCTACAAACAATACCCCATAATGACAACGTGAAAGAAGTTTGTTTAAAATCTTTGCAAATTGCTGTACATTGCTGCATTCATCTTTCCCTCAATCCTGACTAGTCTCCCAGTTCCTGCCGCTGAAAAACATCCCCACAGCATGATGCTGCCACCACCATGCTTCACTGCAGGGATGGTATTGGCCAAGTGATGAGCAGTGCCTGGTTTCCTCCAGACATGACGCTTGCCATTCAGGCCAAAGAGTTCTCATGGTCTGAGAGTCCTTCAGGTTCCTTTTGGCAAACTCCAGACGGGCTGTCATGTGCCTTTTACTGAGGAGTGGCTTCCGTCTGGCCACTCTACCATACAGGCCTGTTGGTGGAGTGCTGCAGAGATGGTTGTTCTTCCGGAAGGTTCTCCTCTCTCCACAGAGAAACGCTGGAGCTCTATGAGAGTGACAATTGGGTTCTTGGTCACCTCCCTGACTAAGGCCCTTCTCCCCTGATCACTCGGTTTGGCCGGGGAGGCCAGCTCTAAGAAGAGTCCTGGTGGTTCCAAACTTCTTCCATTTATGGATGATGGAGGCCACTGTGCTCATTGGGACCTTCAATGCTGCAGAAATGTTGTGCCCTTCCCCAGATCTGTGCCTCAATACAATCCTGTCTCTGAGGTCTACAGACAATTCCTTGGACTTCATGGCTTGGTTAACTGTAGGACCTTATATAGACAGGTGTGTGCCTTTCCAAAAAAATCTCAAGGATGATCAGTAGAAACAGGATGCACCTGAGCTTTTGAGTGTTATGGCATACTTATGTACGTGATTTATTATTATTTTTTTCAGTTTTTGTTTTATTTTATATATATAAATTTGCAAAGATTTCAAACAAACTTCTTTCTCATTGTCATATGGGGTATTGTGTGTAGAATTTTGAGGAAAATAATTAATTTAATCCCTTTTGGAATAAGGCTGTAACATAACAAAATATGGAAAAAGTGAAGCGCTGTGAATACTTTCCGGATGCACTGTATGACACTGTATGTACAAAATGACATTTTTTATTAAATATTAAATTTTAAGGTGTTTTTGGATTGTCCCAACATGTTGTTGCAGGGTTCCCTAATGATTTTCAGTCCCTATATTGTTTTCCTGTTCATGGAATGTATCTGCTATTTGTGTTCACATAAATTTGTTGTTGCAATTTAAAGGGGGAAAAAAAAATTATCTGAATCCCATACCCATATAGAGCAAGTATTTTAACTCCAAAAGAGTTTTAGTTTTTGTTCTGTTAACTATTTACTTTAAATCTTTATTAATGTTAAAAAAAATATTGACTGTGACTGTGATGCATCTCAATTTTATGTTCTGCATGACAATTAATGTTTATGTAAAATGTTCAAGAATGCAAGTACAAGTTTAATACGTTATTTAATGAAGAATTTTTGCACGTTAATAATTAATCTACAATTAAAGTACAGCCACTGTGCAGACCTCAGCCCGCTCCTCCTGCAAGGCGCTGAAGCATTTAAGACTAGCTACAGAGCATTCTTATTAGCTGCATGCTGAAGAAATAAAAGCAATCCCGAAAGAGTGGTCTCTGATCTGCCTTTCCGCTATTGTGTTCTTGCTGAACAGGAACACCAATGCTGCTTGTAATTATTTTAAGAAATGCTTAATTAATTTGTTCTATTGTTCTAATTTTAACCAATCAGAGGCTCGGAAATGATCAGTAATAATGGCAACACTCCACATCCCCTCAAATCTTCAGCTGAAATATTCTTAACCTTCTCTGAAACAGAAACGAGAATGATTGTTTTACTGATGAAAATTGATTATATTAGAGCCACAAATTTCACTGGCACTCGTCCCATCATTGTGTATTTGCAAGTGCTTGTAACCTTCATATTTGCAGCAAATAAAATGTTTGATCCAGGCCATCTGTTGCTTGAAAGACTTACAATTCAGTATTTGTTTAATTCATAGCACTTTAGGGAAGAAACCATGGTAACAAGTGTTTAGGTAGCAAATATGATTATATCTTCAGTCCTGCATTATATACTATTCATTGCACAAAAAGGATGCTTGCAAGCATATATTAATCAATAATTTCTTCTCACTAATGCACTGTTACACTAGATAAAGCATGTTTACATTCGGTCATTGTAAATAGTTTTATGGCTTTCATAAACTGATTTACATGAGGATTTGAGAATCAGTGGTGCTCGTTTGTCGGATAAGAGTGTTCCAGTGACTTAACAACCAGCGAGAGAAAACAAACAAGTGCACTGAGGAGGCCATTCATGATCTCATGTGACTGTTCATTTTGCCGCTGTCAAAAAGCTTTTAGTGTCAACGCTTTGGTAAATATGGCGAATGAAGCTGCTCTGAACATGTGTAGGCTAAGTGTGTGGCAGGATGATTGACAGCTCTCTGGTTGCCTTGTAACCTCAATTCGATGATCGGTGGCTCCAGCATGTAGGAAATAGATCATGTTTACCCTTTTTGATATTGGAGTCTTTTCAGAAGAAAACTGCTTTTGTGTCAAGTGGGATGGATGAGACTGATAAATATAGCTTGAACAAATGGTATAGAGATTTGTTACATAAAGTATAAGTTTAAGTATAGAAATTTCCTGGGTTGAATAAGCCAGGGGATCTCAACTTTGGCTCTCGAGTTCCATTTTCCTGAAGTTTTTCTCCAAACTTGATTAAACTCAACTACCTGCAACTTTCTAGAGCTGCGTCCGAAAGCTTAAAAATGCTGCCTTCGAAGGATGCGTTGCAAGGTAGGAAGGCATCAAGGCATATCCGAATCCAATGTTAGCTTAATTTCCTGTCTCCTGAGATAACCTCATCTGATCGATTTCTGAAGGCAGCATAGATGTATCTGCATTCGATATCCCACAATCCTGTGCTTTCCATTCTGTGACAGCTGAGCTAAAACAAGGGTCTCCAACCTTCTTTTTTTTTTTGTGAGTGAGGGCTCCCTCAGGGGATAAAATGATCCAGATTTATTTTATAAGCGCAAACACACACACACACACATATACTGTATATATACATACACTATATTGCCAAAAGTATTGGGACACCCCTCCAAATCATTGAATTCAGGTATTCCAATCACTTCCATGGCCAGAGGTGTATAAAATCAAGCACCTAGGCATGCAGACGCTTCTACAAACATCTGTGAAAGAATGGGTCGCTCTCAGAAGCTCAGTGAATTCAAGCGTGGTACCATGATAGGTTGCCACCTGTGCAATAAGTCCATTTGTGAAATTTCCTCACTACTAAATATTCCACGGTCAACTGTTAGTGGTATTATAACAAAGTGGAAGCAATTGGGAACAACAGCAACATGTAAAATCACAGAGCGGGGTCAGCGCATGTTGAGGCGCACAGTGCGCAGAAGTCAGTTTCTGCAGAGTCAATAGCTACAGTCCTCCAAACTTTGTGTGGCCTTCAGATTAGTTCAAAAACAGTGCGTAGAGAGCTTCATGAAATGGGTTTCCATGGCCGAGCAGCTGCATCCAAGCCTTACATCACCGAGTGCAATGCAAAGCGTCAGATGCAGTAGTTTAAAGCACGCTGCCACTGGACTCTAGAGCAGTGAAGACATGTTCTCTGGAGTGAGGAATCACGCTGTTCTGTCTGGCAATCCGACGGGCGAGTCTGGATTTGGAGGTTGCCAGGAGAACAGTACTTGCCTGACTGCACTGTGCCAAGTGTAAAGTTTAGTGGAGGGGGGATTATGGTGTGCGCCTGTTTTTCAGGGGTTGGGCTTGGCCCCTTAGTTCCAGTGAAAGGAACTCTTAATGCTTCAGCATATCAAGACATTTTGGACAATTTCATGGTCCCAACTTTGTGGGAAGAGTTTGGGGATGGCCCCTTCCTGTTCCAACATGACATGAGTGCACAAAGCAAGGTCCATAAAGACATGGATGAGTGAGTTTGGTGTGGAGGAACTTGACTGGCCTGCACAGAGTCCTGACCTCAACCCGTCAGAACACCTTTGGGATGAATTAGAGCGGAGACAGCGAACCAGGCCTTCTCATCCAACATCAGTGCCTGACCTCACAAATGCGCTTCTAGGTCAAAAATTCCCATAAACACACTCCTAAACCTTGTGGAAAGCCTTCCCAGAAGAGTTGAAACTGTTATAGCTGCAAATGGTGGGCCAACTCCATATTAAACCATATGGATTAAGAATGGGATGTCATTAAAGTTCATGTGCATGTAAATGCAGACATCCCAAAACGTTTGGGAATATAGTGTGTGTGTATATATATATATATATATATATATATATATATATATATATATATATATATATATATATATATATACATTTTTTAATGACAAACAGTAGCCTAAATATATTTAGTATAAATATAAATGTAAAAAACCCTGCCAGCTTCATAAAAAATACTGTAATTATATTCCCTTACTAATATATATATTCCATATAAAAAAAAAAAGTATACATTTTTACATGACTATATTAACAAAACACTCAATAATCATATACCACATTTCTGCCAAGTGCCAAAATAGTTAATACACTACAGTAAATCCATGGGTGCCCGGCACGCAATTTTGAGTTTAAAAGACATCTGATAGCCATCCAAACACAGCCCTGACGTCTAGGCTAAGACAAGGCAAAATTTGCATGATGGAATATCATAGCCTACATCCAGGCCCGTCGCAAGGGTTCCCTGTGCGAATGTGATGTGCGAGGCCCGAGGGTATATTAACGGGGGTCTACTGTTGCTATAGTGATGAACAATTTGTTGTTTACGTGGATATTTAAGAAAAAAATTGTATATTCAGTTTAACTGCATTAGGTACAAGAAGTTAAACTGTAACTGAATTGCGTTGTGCGCACATTTTGACGCTTAAATCAAGGTCAACGCAGCCGTATACCAGAAAGTTTTAGAGCACTTCATGCTTCCTGCTGCTGACCAACTTTATGGAGATGCAGATTTTATTTTCCAACAGGACTTGGCACCTGCACACAGTGCCAAAGCAACCAGTACCTGGTTTAAGGACCATGGTATCCCTGTTCTTAATTGGCCAGCAAACTCACCTGATCTTAACCCCATAGAAAATCTATGGAGTATTGTGAAGAAGAAGATGCGATATGCCAGACCCAACAATGCAGAAGAGCTGAAGGCCACTATCAGAGCAACCTGGGCTCTCATAACACCTGAGCAGTGCCACAGACCGATCGACTCCATGCCACGCCGCATTGCTGCAGTAATTCAGGCAAAAGGAGCCTGTAGCTGTAGCTGAGACTGTAGCTGTATTGTCCACCCGCACTAGGACATGACAGCCCCTCAATTGGGGGAGAAAGTGTAAGGGTGGGCACCTACAGTGGTTCAGGTTGCAGGGTTGCCGAAAGACTAAAGAAACGTTATGAGCAAGATGGTAGAAAACTGTACATTTCTCGTCTATATCCACCCACTGTACTTATACCAACGACGGAAATAAGTGCAGTTACAATAGCTAAATATGTGGGAGAGCGTTGCTATACTGTGACTATATTGTATTGCAATAGGAAGCACTTCGAAGTCACTACCAAATCAAAACTAGTTAGCAATCATTTATAATTGAAAGAATTTAATGACAAAATCTGGTTATGGTTACACTTAAAGTAGTTACAAAATAGATGTATGAGATGATAAAAACGTATACCATTAATCGTACCCAGCATGAATAGAATGTTACCTGAGGGATAGAAAGAGAGAGAGAAGGAGAGAGAGAGCAAAAGAGACAGAGAAGAAGAGAGCAAAGAAGAGAAGAGCCAAAGAGAAGGCCCCCAAGAAGAGAGAGAGACAGAGAATAGAAGAAGAGAGCAGAGAATCAAAGGCCCCTGAGAGCAAGTTACAACCTTCTTTTATACTTCCTTGACCATGTAACTCAAACCCTATTGTGAGTCATTCAAACTGACCAATCAGACCAAACTTCCCCCACTGTACTTAAGGGGTGACACACATTTGGCCTACAGGCCTTCAGAATCTCTTTGTCTTTAGGAATTCCAAATGGCCCTTCTGATAAGAAAGATGGGGGTTGAAAACAGTAAAGCAGTATGTCTTTGTTCAATTGCAAATATCAAATATCTTTGATTATTTTCAATCCTACAATTCCCCCCTTGGCACCGTTGGCCACAATCATTGAGTCCAAAGGTGGCACAGTCCACGAAGACATGCTTTCTGTTGTGTGTAGATGTCATCTTCAGACTTCTCGTCCAGACTTGTTGCAAAAGCAGCTGGTCAGTCTTCAGTCTTTGTTCTCATTTCAGTCCTGCATGAGAAGGCGCCATCAAATGGTGTTGCATCATTCCTTGATATGCAAAGTGTCCATTGAATGCTTCACACCTCGAGAACAGTCACTGAAGATGAGAGCAAATGCTTGTCCCTCTTTCTGAGGCAGGACACAGGATGTGAACTTGTGCAGCAGGGATCCTGTGATTAAAAGAACATATAGCACAACAAAGAGCAAAAGCATACATGGCATTTGTCATTGGTCAGAAGTTTGATGTGGTCAGATTAAAATAGTCTCTGGCAATAAGCCCTTAAATCGATGTACTTAATAAACTGGTCAAGGTTGAGAATAAAAGAAGATCTCACAAGCTCTTACATTGTTTCTGGAAACATTAAACATAAATTGCATTATAACAAAACAACAATCATTGTTGGTTTTAAACCCCCCTTTTCATGAAGAGTATCAGCAAAATATTCTGTGTAACCAAATACAGAGATTCATTTGAATAGATGTCCAAAAACATTGTTGCAAGTCAAATGGACAAAATACAAAGAAGCAGAAATCAAATAAGTTCAAAATCAAATGCATTGTTACAATACAATGAAAAAATCACTTAGGTAAGAATGAGAAATACTCTTTTGATATTTAACTTGGTGAGACAAATAATAACTAACTGATTTAGTAAATCTAAAGAAAAACAAAACAAACAATAACTGGAAGAAATTCACAGTTATAGTACAGTCTAGACGTAAAGACTTTGATAAAATAGAATGCATACATTTTGTGAGGCAGATGTAGATTTGACTTTGTGTGTGAAGATCAAATCTATGTGGCTGTATTTAGCTGTGGCTATGTGTAAATCATGCCCCAAACATGGTGAGGAGGGTTTACAATTGTGATGTAAATCTGGTCCTGTTGTTGTAACAGGGAGCCAGCATGAGAATGTGCGTGAGCTGTGACTGGCTCAAAATCTTCCCACACCAATGTTTGTGTTAAGGAGCATGATAAAGTGCAAAGGTCAGAGTTACGAAATCCTGCTGTGATGAAAGCATTTTCATGGTTAATGCAATTGTAAATTACACTGTAGCCACATGGCAATTCTGTGCTCCTGTACATGGGTGTACTGCAGCTATATAGGAAATAGCAGAGTGTTCCACTTAGGAGACAAACAAATTCAACATAGACACATGCAACTTGAAATTGCTATACAATTCCAGTATTAAAGTTATTCCAGTTTACACAAGATACATGGCCTAGAATGCATAGCATCTACAACCTTTATCCTAAGTGTTTCATACAACACTTACAGTAAAGCAATCATGTGTTTTAAAGAATAAACTTAACTAGTCTATGTGTATCTAGTAGCACAAACAACTATAATGTGTGTTCAATGAGCACAGTGTGTTAAGTACAATTACAAATTTGGAAATACAAACAGGATCATTGCAATTTGGATGTTTAACTATTAAACTCATTGCTATGAGGCTGCTAGCCCACTAGCCAGTGAGGTTAATAGCTGAAGGCCTTGCATGAACACTGCAGTTAACTCACTGAGAGTTTTACCTGCAAATGAGCGCTGATCTTTGCCCTTAGAAAGTAATTTCCTATTTTTCTGAAAATAAGGTGGAGGTCGACCCCTACCCAGTGACCAGCATTTTTCCTCTGAATGGCCTATTTTCTGACAGGAACTGCAAAACCTGTTCTCTTTGCCATTGGGTTGTCTGCTATGTTCTCCTGGAGTTTGAGGATATTCATGACTCTCTAATGCTTGCACACCATATGTTCTGGTACATGACTCTGCGCTATTACGGTGCTGCATCACCTTAAGAACTGAAATAGGCACACTTTCTTGAGTTGCACATGCATTTTATGAACTAAACGTTTCAGATTCATTAGAGCAAGTCACCTCATCTAAGAAGTGAACATGCTTTTTAGTCCCATCGCTGTTAAGCGTTTTGGGAGGCATGAACTTTTTAGCATTTAGCTTAGCCTTGAGATCTGCAATGGTCTCCTTGTGATTTTTACACTTTTCCGTCAGGGCTAACTGCTCAGCTAGTAATTTATCTAGCTGTGCTTGAAGATCTTGAATCTTTGCTTCAGACTTTTGTGCCTCTGCATTTTTAGAATGCACTTCTTTACATTTAGCATCTAGACTTGATAATAGAAATGGTGTCACATTATGTAGCCTTTTAAAACTTATGAAGTTTAAAGCCTCAATTATTTCACCATGTTTTGATTTCTTTTGGTGTTTGCCAATTATGTCCCACCATTTAAGCATTTCATCATCTGAACTTTTAATTCCAATATACTCTTTCTTCAGTTTGGACAAGGTAGGCTCAACTTTTTCACTCCATAAAGCAAACAATACGTCACTGTTATCAGAATTTTTCCCTTCCATCCCCGAGGAGATAATCTGAATATTCTCGGATTGTACAGTAATGGGACTATTGAAGCTATTTAAAACCTTCTACGTTCTGTTTCATGCAATTCATAAACAATGAAAACAGACTTACCCATTCCTTGGTCAGAAGGTCAGTTTTAATCCATTCACAAGATCAACTGTGAAAAAAATGTCCTCATTCTGATGACCGATCAAAATAAATTTCAGAAAATTCACTGCAAGGGATCCCGGGTTTCGGCACCATCTGTAAGGGTGCGCACTTCAAGGGATCCCGGGTTTCGGCACCATCTGTAAGGGTGGTAAATATTTGCAACACAACACCTAGTTTGGGGGAGAGGATCAGATATCTTCTGAGACCACTCAAAAGGAGAACAGAATTCTCATATGTTTCAATCTTTCTCATTCTACCAGTGACTACAGTGAAGTTGAGACCATTTTACCAATCGCACTGAGACCTTTAAAAAGATACCACACATGACAGAGGAAAAACAATAGATTTACAAGATGCATCATCTGTGGTATATCTGCATTCTGTGACTTGAATCAGGGGGAGGGAAGGGAGGAGGGAGAGGGGGAGAAGGTTTTGGGCAGGCCGATGACCTACTCTCTTTCTGTGAGATCTTCTCTCCAGATAAATGAGTTTTATTGTTCTATTGCAGGGGGTTGGATCTTCAACTTTTGTCTTAGCAGTAAAACCGATTCTTACAAAAGTATTTCAGGACCAGAAATACAGCCATCAACTCGAGGCCGTTGATGTGCCAATCGAGCTGATGAACCTTCCATTCCCCTTGGGCTGGACGACCACTTAAGGCCGCATCCCAGCCCGTCAGGAAAGCGTCTGTCATTAGCAATTTGCGGCGACAAGGTACGCCTAGAGTGGAGACCCAAGGCAAGAAACCGGGGTCTGAACCACATAGTTAGTGTACGAAGCCACATGACACACCACTTTTATTTGCCTTGAGGATTGGCCCTAAAATCCTCTGGCTTTGAGCCACAACTGACACGTTCTTATGTGCAACAACCCCAAAGGGAAACCAGTGGATGCTGATGCCATGAGACCTAACACTCTTTGGAGATCTTGGCCTAGCCTGACTGTGCTCAGGGTCTGCTGAATGGTCTCGGTTCGAGCGGGAAACAATTGTGTCCACCTCGTGACCAAAAACCAAACAAACCCCAGATAAGTCGTTCTCTAGGCAGGAAAAATAATACTTTTCTTGGTGTTGAGTCTCAACCCTAGAGAAACTAGATGAGCTAACAGACTGTCTCTGTGTTAAAGCGCCATCTCTCGCGATTGTGCTAATATTAGCAATTGCCTATGCAATTCAAAATGTGAATGCCCTGGAATCCTAATGGAGCCAGTACTGCATACATGCATTTTGTATACGTGTGGTTACAAGGCTAACCCAATGGAAGAACGGAAGTGGAGACCACACTGTTGAAACACGGAGGACGACAAATAAATTAGTTTACAAATTTTACTGTGCTTAACACCCATGCAGAAACGCCTGGCAGAATTTTCCACGCTGCCAGACTCTGAGAGTGATGACAATTTTAATACTTCCTGTTGAGGAGATGTTAGATGCTCTATGTCCTGGATTATAGCAGGATTTAAACAGAATGTCCAGAGGTGGTGGGGATGGAGTGGTTTTGAGAGGGTAACGGGGTGGGGCGAGCAAATGTTTGACGAGCCCCGTCCCGCAGGGGGCACCAGACTGGGCGCCAGATCATCAGGACTTCTTTTTATTGATGATAGTCCTGAAGTCCGCCCTGGGAGGTTGCTGAGGGCGACGAGTCGGTCCCCAGTCTTTACAAAGGAGAGCGCAGCTCACCATACTCTGCTTTTTTTACCTCCCTAAATCTTGAAGGACCGAAGAGAGGTTGTGTGGCTGACAGCCCCTCCCCTTGAGTGTATCGAGGAAGAAACTCAGTGAACACTTCCTCGTGTTTCTTCCACTTCTCTAAATCTGGCCACTACAGAGTTAACTGAGTCACCAAATAAACCACTCAAATCCTTCTGGAGGTCAGCCTGGTATGCCTGCAAGACAGCCATAGTGTGCAGCACATCACCAATCTGACCTTTTTATTTATTTATTTTTATATAAATTATATATATATATATATATATATATATATATATATATATATATATATATATATATAAGCTTTGCCCACGAGACCCGAAGTCTGTTTTCTAAATGGCTTCGTGGGGAGGTAGGTCTCTTTAATGAAGACACAAAACCCAGATAGCTAGCGAGCGTCTCTTCCACCTGGGCCATCTACCCACACAATGTCGCACCCACGATAGTCGAAAATGTCAACGTCGAGGGCACAAAAACATGTGAAGTAAATGGTTTTCTCCATGACTTTGCCACCGGACAGAAACCTAACCTCAAGCTCACTGCATTTGGGGATCTCTCATTCACGGTGCCAGTCAAACTGTACCCTGGCCACCGTGCGAACAACCACCTCGATAAATTCCTTGTCATGGATTTACTATCACGTGAGGAATGATCGCAGGCTGGCTGCTCGAAGCCCGCAGACCCAGAGATTCATCATCATTCCCCGCGCGAGCCGAAGAAACGCCGGAGCACGCTTCAGGATCACGCGAGGAAACGTAGATTTGGTGAGCGAGCAAGCGAAAGAGACGGACCCGTGCGGACCCGTGCGCTGATGACGTCACCGACCGAGGCTATAATACCGTCGAATCAATTTCATTGACGTGTTAAACACACTTTTCACAACCGGTCACGATAAAGACGTTCCCATATGCATACTTCATGCAGCATTGAGTGAAGCTTTTGAAAGGGAACCTGTGCGTACCGTCAGATGAAATCCTGCAGGCGTCCGTGCTTTCTCCGTCCATGCAATAAATCCTTGAATGAGCACGCATTTCTAGCGTATTTACTTGAACTTCTTAGGTAATAGCTATGGTTATCTATGCTCAAAATCAGAATTTGAATGGGCTGAAAAAAAAGCTCTCAACGTGCGATGCAGCACTGATGACATGCTTGCGCATCAGAGTGTCACACGCACAGTCCGCGCACAGAGAAATGTTGTAAGTTACTGCATAATACATTTTTAACAAGCAGAATAATACAGATATATAATACATAAAACAAATCTCATTTTTAGCTATGTCTTTTAACTATAATATTTCGAAGGACAAATACATGAACTATTGGCTTTACATCATCAAGGCAGCTGTCACTTTACTTTGCGCGAGGCCCTGGGGAGGCGCGAGGCCCTGTGCGGTCGCACACGTGGCACAGCCCTTGCGACAGTACTGCCTACATCATTCAAGGTTATTTTGGCAAAAACGACATGTAACCAAATTCAAGGTTATTTTGGCTAGAAGTGGGTTACTCATAGCCAGACTATATCAGGTCTACAGTTAACCGAGATGGAATAAAAAGCCTTCCAACTAGTTTGTTCAGTAGTAGTTAGTAGGCAAAATGTTTCTCCTGTTTCCCACGTCAGTGTAGTTGAGAATGTCAGCGCTGTTTCATCTGGCTTTAAATCACTTCTCACTGGCTCTTGCAGATCTTTTTATTAATGGTCGCGTGATCGAGATCGGTCCTCATGTAAATGCACCTGCTCTTGGCTCACTGTTTATTGGGCCGAGCTGATAAATGGCCCACGCTGCGCGGTTCAGACAACTAGCTCAGTTTCATTCCGCTTTTGGAGTGTTTCCCATTTGATGTTTCTCATATGCAACACAAATGGCATTGCATAATCAAAGACAGTTGGACAACTTTGAAGTGGCACCAGTGCAACCTTCAACATATTTTAGTTGGCCCGGCACGAAAAAACTTGTGTTTGCCACCATTTACGCAGTCGCAGTCTGGAGCACTGAACAGTGGATCTCTAATGGCAAGTTGGGGCTATTAATAGTATATACTTAGCGGGCAACTAAAAAAATAAAGATGTGGTCAGTTTGTGTGTAAATGACTGTAACAGAGTATGCTGATATGGGAAGAAGGAGGCGGGAACGGGCAAACGTTTAAAGACTTTAATCTTAAAATAAACAAAATAAAAGCACACACACATAGTAAAACATAAACAAAACACAACATAAAGTCCAGGCCTGGTCCTCTCTCGTCCTTCACTGTCGTCGCTCCTCCTTTTATGCGTCCGAGTTGAGCTTGGTACATACTCCGCAAGAACAAAGAAATTTGTTCATTTTCTCGAGGTGGCAAGAACCAGAACAAAGTTCGTTGTGGCCAGTACATTCCATACTTCACAAGAAAAGCAGGTGCCGAACATCTCTGTTTCTCCGCATTAACCCCGCCCACTATAAATTTCTGACCAATCACACAATAGTTCTCGGACACCCCAAGAAAAAAGTTCTGCTCAGATGATGTGTCAAGAACAAGCTGCGAGAACTCCTAAACCAGGGCTGCGAGAACAAAATTACGTAATTTTGTTCTCGCAGCCCTGTGAGCGAGAACTTTTTTCTCTGTTCTTGCGGAGTATGTAACAGCCTTTACTGCCTCAGAAGTCTGTCCGAAATCAGTTTCATGAGGTACCTTTGTGCAAAGTGCCTGCAAAGTCATTGCCTGATAAGGCAGAGAGGCAACAAGTCAGCTGTCTATAAGCTTTCACTGTCTATAAGCTGCCAAAATCGCATACTTTCTTGACTAGGTACTCATTTTGAATAAGTAATTACTTCACGACCACTAAAAAAGTATGTTCCATATAGTATGAGTGTGTGTAGTATGAATGTAATCCGGACATACTACATTCGACATGTTATCATTTATCATGTGACCTACCAGCGTCAGTTGTGTCACTTCACTGCCATTCACAAATCCTCTCCCATGGCCTCATGGGATAGTAAAGTGTCCATCATATGCACACTTCAGAACATTCGAGTACTTTTTGCCTACTCTTTTATGAGTACTGTGAATTCAAACATACTTCTTTTGTCACATAGGGAAGTATGCGATTTTGGATGTAGCCCTTTATTAGCTTTTTCAAGTGTGCTTGATTATGGATGGAGCAAAACTCTGCAGGAAAGTAGTCCTCGATTGCCAGAGTTGAGAACCAGTGGTTGAGAATTATTGTCATAATTTTCTTAAACCGGTACCAAAAACAGTGGAATTTTATGGGAGTGTGACTTTAAATAAATCCAGTTTGTTCTTTTCCTTGCCTTCATCACATTCAAACTGAAAACAAACAAACCTAAAGACCATATCATCTTCTGCTTATATGAGCAAACATTTAATTTGACTCATACGCACAGAAGTGAAGTGGACCAGAGAAATTCATTAGCATAACTTTAAAGAGATCTCAAACCAACAACCAAATAAAATATATTTTTATATCCTCAGAAGAAAATGTGAGTGCAGCTGGTATTTGCAAAAGTTGCCCTAGTGATGCTATACAGTATAGAGTGTTCTAGGACATTACATGTTGGTTGCACAAGTGTTCTAAAAGTGAGGTTGCATTAACAAAATTTAAAAAAAGGACATTCAATGGCATTGTCTATTGACAATAGTTTAGCGTGTGTATGAAGCAAAGCTTATATGAAGCAAAGCTTACATGAAGCATACATGTGACCACACCTTAGTTGTGACCACACCTTAAGTGGTGTTTTGCATGTTGCTATAGTTGCTAGTCCGAAATCGCTTACTGTCTGAGTAGGTGCTACATTTTCTTAAGAGATTTTCTTAATATTTCAATTGTGGCCCATTGTGAAACATTTTTATTTTCGTGAATCCAGAAGGATATTTTCGTGTTAAACAAGTGGTTTTTGAAATGAGGAGCAAGCTAATCTAACTAATCTTTATATCCAACATGTCGGTTATGCGCTGTGAAATATTGTGGGGCAAATGAATTGTAGGTCTAATATTAATTTATTAATAAAAGGAGCCTAATCATAATAATAATTGAATAGGCTATGCCTTGCGTGGCCGTCCGCTAATCCACTGTGAAGGGCTAAACGCCATCCACAGGCACGACATCAAAGCTGTTAACTGTTTTATCTAAATCCACGTTCAAATCAATGTTCAGTAGCTATACTGCAATCAGTGCCGGCCCTACCTAATAAATTATATAAGCGGTTGCATAGGGCCCCTGTGGCCACCAGGGGGCCCCACGCCAGATGTTAAGACAGTAATGCGTGGTAATAAGTTTGATAAAA
Source organism: Rhinogobio ventralis (assembly GCA_039654625.1). Taxonomy (NCBI): domain Eukaryota; kingdom Metazoa; phylum Chordata; class Actinopteri; order Cypriniformes; family Gobionidae; genus Rhinogobio; species Rhinogobio ventralis. The sequence continues at coordinate 23,781,590 of CM077203.1, read as the reverse complement.
TTTGCTTGTACTAGTCGTGTGCGACACTATCAGTCTGTTGCAGAGAAGAGGAAAATAGGGAAAAAAGTGAACAAGATAAGAGTGTTACATTTTAAAAAGATATTGTTAAAATGGCGGTTGATGCATCATGTTTTATTGGTTTAATTCTGCATTCACGAGCGCTTTGAAGACAATGTTGCCACGGTATCAGTATCGGGCATGGCATTGTTATCGTGGGCACTTAAAAATACCTTAATAAATCTAGATACCTTAATATCCAAATTGTTTTTTTTTTTAGAATGCATATTAGGTAATCTGGTTTTCGCATTGGTCATCTCTACAAGCAGCAGACGGGCTGAATTAAAATGCAGGTTCACTCTCTCTGGCAGGAGGTGGCGCTTATGGAACAGCAGAATACAGCGGTTACCATGGTTACCCCTGTACATAAAGCAGCGCTGCACAAGCGCGACTTTCTGTAGGTGCGTTCCATTCAAACGTAAGTGGACTGCGAAGTGGACTTCACAGGTTATTCCGCCATCTTAAAGGTGCACTATGTAACATTTATTCAGCAAAATATCCAAAAAACACTAGGCCTGTGTTATATATTTTGTTTAGTTGAGTACTTACAATATCCCAAATTTTTCCAACTATTTGTAAATCATGAGAAAATTGCTTTTTTAACCAAGCAACCGGGACGTGTGAGGGAGTCGCCTGTCAATTGCGTCATATTTGCGCTACCCTCGGTTTCCGGTTTTATTTTGCAGAAACGCTTTACTCTTACTGCAGTGTGCAACAAGTGTCATAGCAGCCGCAGAGAGAATATAACATCATTTTCAACACACTTAAATATATCTAATATGATAAACAGAGCTGCGTTACCTCATACTCATGACCGGAAAAGCGGAAATGGCGCCAGCGTCTGTGGCATAATAAAAGTCCCGCTGCTCGCGAGGCGTGTGTTGCGTTCATCTTATTAACAATCGCTCCAGCGGCCTTGCTCAGCTCCCACAACACTCGGTCCTGCTCTGCTTCATACTACAGTAACGTTAATAATCGCATCCATGAACATGATTTCTGCCCATGTCCTATCCCGATTCTTTTCAACCGTCTGTGAGGTGAAGACCACATGTCCCAAGATTCTGCGCTCAAACTTGGCGTCATCAAACTACGCCTTTGTTTTGAATAGGCGACCTCTAGCAGATAGAAAAGTTACATAGTGCACCTTTAAGTGAGATTCCAATCCAAAGGGAGCAAACATGTTCAGTTCGAAGGGCACTGCGAACGGCGTAGGGAAGAAGGGAGCATCAATACATCACTTCACAGGAAGTGGAGAGTAAAAATCACCCAACTGTCATTGCGCGTCGCAGCATCACCAGTCTGAATTAACGATGGAGCAGAGCCGTTGGAAGAGTTCTTAAACAGCTCTGCGATGGAGTTTATGTATGCATTTGAATATTCATAGTTCTTAAACAAACTAGAGTATTTATGAATGGTTATGGCAATAACTGTTACATTCACATATTATATTTTATGAATCTGTAAACAAATTAAAATTGTTGAGAAACAGCTGAGGGCTGTAATTTTTTTATATTTTACTTTATTTACCTCAGGAATGTTTACTATGCAGCTGTGCACGAGATGAGACTGCTACGAAGACCATTGATTAAGAATACATTTATAATTATAGCCTACATAGTTAACCAAATCAAAATGTATTTTCATATTGAATGACAGGTGCAGCTTCAAATCTGTTCATAGTCAATACAGGTATATGTAAACTAATGAAACTAATGGACAATGTTTTGATTATATTTTGTGTTTTGTAAATGTATATGCTTATTATATGGTTTTAAATTTGAAAGTAAAGTAAATTACAATATTAATTTATGTTGTGTCATAATCTGTGCGACTCCGTCTTTGCCTTTCTTTGATGACGTTGCTGGGCGTTCCAAATGAGCAATTATTGTCAGCAAAGTCCACTTCACCTGATATACCGTGCTCAGGGAGTAGGGAGCAGTGAACAGTGCGTAGGGACCCTGTCGAATAGAACGCACCCTTGTTTCTGCTCATAACGGAGAGGAAAAGAAGGCAACCAGTATTATTTACGTGTTCAAACAGCCATTCAGATTTTTGTATTCGCTTTAGTGTTTATCAAACAACTCCAAATATTTAAATAGGCCTACTTAAATACTTTTCAAACATGTGTTTTTACACTTATACAGTTCTTTACATTTTAATCTGGACTAAAACATGCCAGCTCAGAACAGTAGCCTATTTATTCTCTATAATTATGATACTATTCTCTATTGTAATTTTAATAACCCATTGGAAGGTGTTTTTGCTTTATTAAAGCATTCATTTAGTAAATGTTTATACATTTATCTAAAAGCAATCGTTAAAATCTTTAAAAAAAAAATTAAGTTATAAAAAAAAAAATGTAATATATATAAATATATTAAGACAATTTGGTCAAACTTTACAATAAGGTGTCAGTGTGTATATGTTGGAATGGGTTGGGGTAGTTAGGTAGTGGTTAGGCCCCTTTTGGAAATCTGGCCCACAAAATGCTAGGGCTGGCCCTGAGTGCAATGTCCGAGAGTCTCTCTTGTCTCATGGTGTTTCTCGTCATGTGTTTTCAGTCGGCGCAAACAAGAAACATTTCTATCACACGATGTGGTGCACGAGAATAACTTAAAGAGGTTGCCGTTTACTAGACTGTAAGGATGTGACGTAAGGAAATTTTCCCACTAGTTAATCAACGTTAATACCGGTATCACATTGGAGTTTTCTACTTTTATGCACCTCGCTTTTAAATCGTTAATTAAAGCAAAAGTAAAATGCACATGACCACAAAGGCATTCATAACGGTGCAGAGCAGATCGAGTGTTTTCTATTAATTCCTTTGGAAATTGAGCTTCCAAAGGAATGAACTGAAAACGCTCACTCTGCTCAGCGCCAGTAGACACAGACCATTATGAGTGGCCATGCGCATTTTACTTTCACTTTAGAATTAGCGTCAATTCAGGGGCGGCAGTTGCTTGAATGATGGGTTCATTCTTAATGAAAAACACAACAACAAAACAGTACAATGACAAACTCAAATAGGCGCTTTTACATTTCGTGTTGAAACCAAATCTTCCACCGTTGTCTTGTCATTCGCCCCCCCACCCCATGTCATATTCATGTCGTCCATGAATATGGGTAGTATGGATGATGTCATTTCACTGCCATTTACAAATCCTCTCCTGTGGCCTCATGGGATAGTAAAGTGTCCATCAAATGCACACTTCAGATTCTCCGCGGAAGTAGTAGGTCATCCGGGAACTTTTTACTCAAATAACTATGTATTCGTACATGCTACTGTTTTGGTGGACTGTTTTCTGCATACTATATAGTAAGGAAGTGTTTGATTTTGGACACAGCGTGAATCATTTTTAGTGTGTTGCTGGGGTGGTTGCTAGGGTGTTCTGGGTTGGTTCTCAACTCAAAAGAGCCCAACCCAAGTCTATTAGATTAAAAAATATATATATTCTTACGATTTATATCAAATATATTTCCAGGATATTTCACATAATTATAAAATGTAACTGAAGGGCCTTGCATTGTGACAGAAGCGATATTGTTTTTGGAGAGCTTTACAGAATAGTTCACCATACATAAGAAAATAATAAAACTATTTTAGAGAAATAGATGCAATACAGTCTTTCCTTATGCAAGCCTAAAGCTGCTCAATGCTTGCACCAATATCCCAACCTTGCACCTCTCACTGAGCCCTGGGGTCATTTAATATGGAGATTATTCACGTAATTAATTTCGACTAGAATTTAATCATATGTGTATCAGGTTACTCAAAGTTGCATCACACTAAAATTGCGGGCGATAGACTTTTGCACCAGACAATATACAATTTTCATCTGTGAATGCTTTTATGAAACAAAAACTCCAAAGCTAGATTTAGCTCCAGTGAATGCAGTCTGTGAGGCCTGTTATTGTTGTAATACATTAGCATATTGAACCTATGGTCTCAACACTTTGCGCTCTACAGCCTCATTGTTTCGCTGTTTAGAAATGCATCCACAAACATCTTGCCTCAGCAGTGAAGCGGGGAAAATAGCAGTCTGTTGAAAATAAGTGCTGAAATATTTATCCATGATGCATATTCAGCTTTTTTGACCACAATTTGACTGTGATCCATCTCCATGAGCAGATGGATTAATAATTGAGCCCTAGTTAAATAACTGACAAATGAGATGGCCATGTGAACAAGGAAAGATATTATGGAGGATGAGGTGAGACGAGACAAGAGGAAGAGAAAAGCTGATTTGAAAACATGAGGAGCAATATAACAGCCAAAATTGGTTGCATCCAAACTGAATCAGCATTTATACCACCAAAATGTGTTTTTAGAACACATTTAGAAGCATCCCAATTGCAGAATTTGTTTAATCGCCCAAGTTGACTTAATACAAATCAACCAGTAATTCTTAACACTCAGATGAGAAGCTTATTGTTGCAAATTAAGGCTGAATATTTACAGGTTTTAATGAAAATGCTGGTAGCACTTCATTTTAGAGTCCTGTTTCGCATGAACATATGTAGTAATGACACTAACTGGGTTATAACTAGGTACTAACCCTTAAACCTTAACTTAACCAGTGTAGTTAAACCTTACATTACTCAGTACTTTTGTGGGTAAGTACACTGTAAGTACATTGAAAGTGCAACCAAAATGCTGGTTTTATAAAGTTTACCACATTTTAAAGGTCGGGGTTGGTAAGATTTTTTTTAATGTTTTTGACAAAAGTCTCTTATGCTCACAAATATGCTGATTTGGTGCTCAAGGAAAATGTATTTTTATTATCAATGTCAAAATCATCATACTTTTTTTTGATGAATAGACAGTTAAAAAAAAACAGCATTTATTTAAAAAAGAATGTTATATGTTATTAGTGTCACTTTTGCTAAATGTAATGCTACCTTGCTAAATAAAAGTGTCTTTCTATTTCTTCCCAAAAATATTATATTATATTATATAAAAACATAATAAATAAATTAAATATAATAAAATTACAATGTATATTTCTGCTTTCTAACCATGTCAGAACCAAGCCCTTTGAGCAATTACTGTAGAAAACAGCTCTGGTCTCTGTGTTTTGTCACAAAACCATGACACCAGGTCTGACTTAAACAGTGTTTGAAGAAAAGATTTCAATTAAGAGCTGTTTGATTAAATCTCAATTTACTGGAGTCAACGAAGCTTTGCCTGTCTCCCAATCATGTTGTGCCGTGAATCTCAAGGCCAGATTGACATTTGGAAGTGTTTAGACCCGCCACCTGCTCCCTTCTCATTTCCCTCCCCATAACGGGAATGCAGGCACAGACGGAGCTGCGGTCTGTCTGGGATAAGTTATCGCTGTCATGTGCTTCCACTAGCCACGTGGTCCGATTGTCATCCCACATCCCACCAACTCCACAGTCCAACTGAATAAGGATTTATGTCTAGGATGCTGTCCTCTCATTAAGGTCCACGATGGACTCTCTTGGAGAAGGTAAATTCAACCTGCTCAGGCGTAATAGACCCCTCCACCATTGCACGGCACTGCGCAATGAGAGGCAGAGAGGGCCATTAGTCTTATGCGGCCCGACTAGCAGCAGGCAGGATAATGAACTAAGGAGAGGGTTAGGGCACCCAGAGGAAATAAGACTCACACTGCAGAAGTAAATTCTCCATAAGAGACAAATACTGTGAAGAGCATGGGCCTCAAACTGACAAGGAGGGACATAAAAAAGTTTTTCAGTGCTTATTGAGTGGGAATATATTTTCACATATTTATTTATTTGTTTGTTTATTCCTTCATTTAGGGGAATTTTAGATGTTTTATCAGGGAAAATGCCTCGTCTTGAGAGCATATTTTAATTTAAGAGCATAGCCTTCAGGCAAGGCAAAGGCAAAGTGCTGTGACAGGAGTTTTAAATTGCAACACGTCTACAGTGTGTAAAGTGTCTTGCTCGGTTTGTTTATGAATGTGTATTATATCGGCACTTAAAGCCAAAAGTTGTACCTATGACTTTTTTACACATTTGAGAATGTTATTAAATTGCTGTCATTTTTAATAGGGTAGGAAGTGATATGGGGGCGCTCATCCGGTTTCTTCAGATTGAATGCATATTATGCCCCAAGAAAATGAGCTATATCTTTTAGTGTGAAAATAAAGAGCAGTGATAAAGCAAGAGACTGGAATTTAGGAATATATTCACACTGTACTAAATATGATGCATGATGTTTTCCATTAGGCAAACCCGTCTGTGGAAGGAATACGACTACAGTCAAACAGCAATTCAAAACGCAAATTACCATCTAAAACCATTTTCAGAATACACATCCTGCCTTCGGCGAGTACAAATAGATAGTTGCCACAGTGCTTTGTGGGTTTCACGAGAAATTGTCCTCCTGTGGTAATAACCTAAGAGGCGAAGAACAAAAATGAGATGTATGGTCAGTATTGCACAGTGATGACCTTGCGTGCATTTCCTATAGTGATGCTGAGTAAGCTTTGCCTGGAGCACGGAGGTTTCTCTCTATTCCTTCCAAACTGGATGAAGACCAAGTCCCTGTCTGCGTTTGTTTTTGTCACCCTGTTCTCTACGCCAGATGGTTTGACAGTCTTGCCAGGAGCTGTTATTGCCTTCATAGATATGCTTCTCTTGACAGGACGTAAGTAAACTTAAGCTAAAGGCAAGAGAGGGTAATTACACATAGACTAAGCTGAGCTCCATTCCAGTGATTATGGCACTTGGCACGCATTGCTGTGAACTGGATTTGATAGGATTGAACTACAGAATGTTGCAGTTGTTGCTGTATTTTGTAGCGATGTCATTGGTTATGGTTGTGTATGCGAAAATCACTCATCTTTAGAGAAAATAATCCCCCTCCACAGTTCATGTTGCACATGCATGTGATTTAGGTACTGTTTTGCATTTTATATTAGATGTTTATCTTTACTCATTTTTTTATTTGTTCAGTCTTTTTCAAAAAAATTTACCCCATAATTCCCACACTAGCTGTTTCCATCCACCTATTTTTTTTGTTGTTGCATATTTTGGGAAATCGCATAGTACTGGCTGGAATAGCCTGACTGGGAGAGGGACACGTGCTATGGCCCCTTTGTCCAGAAGGGCTTGCAACTCTTGTGTCAACAAATGCACCTGCTCCAGTTTCAAGGTAGTGGGGACCACGCCGTTGAAATGCAGAGGACGATGTGCAAACTGGATTCTGTAGCCCTCTTTCCACAGTCTTTAGGAACCAAAGAGAAATATTTGGCAGTAGTTTCCACACTGCCAAACTCTCTGCAAGGGGCACTAAACACTTCGTTTTGCTGGGGGGATGTTAAATGTTTGGAGGCCTTTGTAATATTTAACTGAAAACCGCTGCCCCCTGAAACACAGATGGGGACAGGGATTGAACAGTGGTACCCTAAGGGTGCCAGGAAAGAGCTTCTGAACTTAGATGACACCTTTCGCGCCCTCTCCTGAGGGGGCACACCCCCACTGTCCTGGGTGCACCAGCCTCAGGACTTCTTTTATCTGTAATGTCCTCTCTTAGGTCTGGCTTTCTCCTGGGCTGCTGGGCACGACGAGCCACTACCCTGTCCCTATGAGGGAGCGCATGATTCACCACACTCTGCTTCTAGGCTTCTCACCTTAGAGGTGCCAAACCAGGTTGGGGCTGGGTGGCCGACAGCCCCGACCCTTGAGCACGACGAAGGAGAAACTTGTCAAAAGCCTCTGCATGTGTCTTAGCCTCCCGGAACCTACTGACGACCGTGTTGACAGAGTTTCCAAATATCCATCAAGCAGGAACACCTTGTCCCTATCCTTGATGCCCGTAAGGTTGAGCCACAGATGCCTCTCCGTTGTGACCATAGCAGCTGTACAACGGCTGATGGCGTGGGCCATCTGCTTAATCGCGTGGAGAGACAAATCCATGGCATGGTGTAGTTCTGAAAATGCCTCCTCATGCTCAGATCTTTCAGCAGGTCAGCCTGGTACACCTGCAGAACCGCCATGGTGTGCAGGGCAACATGAGCCTGACCATCAAGCTGCCTGAAATGCGAACCGCCATGGTGTGCTGGGCAACATGAGTCTGACCGTCAAGCTGCCTGAAATGCTTCTCCCACCAGCGTTGATGTTGTTCTATATGGTTTGGTGGGAACCGTGGGCTTTTTTATGGATGATGCACTACCAGGGGAGAAACAGCCTGCTAGCACATCTTCTACCTGGGGCAACATTGAATACAATAAATTGAGGGCACAAAGATGCTGGAAGAATAAGGCTTACTCCATGAATGGGACAACTTGTCATGGAGATCAGCAAAAAAGTCCCTCTTCTTGGCCACTTGGTCGTAAAACTAGGAGTTTCTGGGGGTCTCTTGCTCCTGTGATCAGTCTAACTAAAGTCTGGCCACTGCACGAATCACCACCTCGAACAACTCTTCGTACGCTCTGTCATCACAAGATGAGTGCTCAGAGACAGCGCTCTCGAACTCCATTTCCCTGGAGACGAGAACCCACGTCCTTAGATCGCTCTGAAGAAACACTGGGTCGCACATCGGCAGTGGGCACGAGGACCTTGCTCTACCACGTCAACCAGATCGTCACACAAGCCTCGTGATCTTAATGAGGGTGCAGAGGCTCGCCCCTCTCGAATCTTGAATAAAAAAAGTACTCACATTGCTCGCATTCATCATCCTCGAGGGCAGGCGCAGCATGTTCGTCCCCCAAACACTCCTAACAAAACTCATGCAGATCGTCCTCGGAGATGGGCCGTGAACAAGGCATCTCTTACTGGAATGTCTTGACATGAGGTTATCCTTTTCTCTCTCTTTTTTCTTTTAGAGAAGAAAGGAAAAGGCTGGAGTTTCTAACTCCTACCAAAGGCTTACAGGATAGGAAGAGAAAGAGCACACACGGCATACACAATGCGGTCTCTGAAGACAAAGAAACCTGGAGTGGGTCTGTTTCATATCTATTTATAGACTCTCACCCTCAATATGACCGTTACTTTTTGCTCCGCCAAAGGAAACAGTTACAAACAAAATCAGTGCAGATTGTTGCGTTTCCGAGAAACACACGCTGTGTCCAAAACCTACAAAGTCAGTTGCGTCACTTCACTGCCATTCACAACTCCACTTTTGTGGCCTCACTGGCTAAAGTTAACTCCAGTTTTAGACATTCACACGCAAACTTCCCTAAGCACTTCCCCTTGCACAATCCCTGGCGCCATTTTGAAGTGCGTTCAATTTTGTCAAGTGGGCGAGGGAAGTTTATTTGGACAGACCCTCGTCCCCTCGATTTTGAAAGAGGGAGCGAGCCTACTTAATATGTACACTTCAGGCAGATCCATAGATCTCAATGCAACATGATTGTGACGTCACAGCAGGTCACGCTTTATTTACCCCCACCCCACAAAACTCTATGTATGATATTGGAGTTATTTTGACATTTAACCACATAATACTTGTAACTATTAAGCTGGCTGTTATAGTTTACAGTATTGTTATCATTTTTGTTTGTGTAATTTTTTATATTTTCTCCAACAGCCCAAGCATACATGCATGCTTATAGAATGGTGTGTAAACAAATTCATAAGGAAAAAAACTGTAAATAATAAATCAGCTCCATAACGGATTCCAATTGATCAAGGGCTTAGTGCGTTACATTAAAACACATTGCAAGGGTTCCGCTAGTAGTGGGCACTCGTACAACGTAAGCAATGATGTATATCCAAGCGAACTAGACAGAGGGATGTTACCCAGGGAAGGGCATAAAAATTTGGTCACAGCCATGGCCTCCATTGGATGCACACTTCAGAATCTCAGCGGAAGTAGTAGGTCATCCGAGTACTTTTCGCCTACTGTCGCTTACTTATACTATGCATTCGGACATACTACTCTGTTGCCGTACTGTAGGGAAATATTAGATTTTGGACACCGTGGCAGAAGTGCCGTTTTTTTCCTGCATGAATCAGCATCTTTGAGTAAATCTATTCATCAAATTTCTTGCCTATGTCATAATATATCTGACTGTTCCCTTGAATGCAATGTACGTAAGTCTCTTTGGATAAAAGCGTGTGCCCGGCTGTCTTATTTTAGTATTATTTATAGTTTTATTATACTTGTGGTTTTCATTTTAATTTTAGTAACATTTTTAGTTATTTACTGTATGTAACTTTTGTCATTTTTATTACTTTTTTTAAATATTACTTTTTATTTTTATTTCAGTTTTAATTTTAGTTTTAATTTATTTTGTTTCCAGTAAGTAGTTTTAGTGCTTAAGCTAAACTGAAAATTTGAAATGTTGCCTTGGCTATAATCGAAATAAGTTTTTCATGAAATATTTATATTTTTAAAATGAAATGTTTTAATAGTTTTAGTTTTAGTCAGTGATAATAAACCTGCTGCCAATGCATACATGTAAATCTAAATGTAAATTGCTTCTACTGCACAAAGGCTGTGTGGTTATAACCAAGAATGAAAACCTAACAAACTAAATGTATGACAAAAAAAATGACCTTCCAGTCACACAGATATAATGCTCAAAATATTTCTGACACAGTAACAAACTCAAACCTGTTTCAATTGGCACGTGTAAATCAGGGACCTAATGGCTTCCCGGCTTAACACGCACAAATAGCAGTCATGCCTCCCAGCTTCCTCATTAGCATAGTTAATCCTGTGTCTTGAAGAGGCTTGAGTAAAATATTCCTCGCAGGCAGCTTCGCACAACAAGCGCCACTGATACAGTACATGAATAAATTACGGAGATAATTAAAGGAAATGTCAACGCGGGACTGGATGGAGCGTTATTAATGGCTGGGCTGTGTTAAAGTATCCTGGGCTGAAGTAAGCATGATTAATGTGTGTTTAATGGCAGTAGGAAAGAACACGGCTTCGGCTTTAATAAAGAGAGCTTATTTTACAGGGGTTTGTCTCTGGAATTGACCTGTTCTCAACACCCGGAGGAGCGCATTCGACCTTTCCAAAGATCATCTGATCTTCCGCTCTTGTTCAGAGATTTATTTCCAACAACAATTATAATGGGGTGATATGGATGGATATGTCTGGGAAGTGCTAATAAAACGCTGTGTTTTTGGTGGGCAAACATGGGTGTGCTTTACACTCCAGTGCAGGCATATGGGTCTATGCTAATACAGTGATGTTTTTATAGAAGTTTTTGATGAAATGCAGAAAGTAGCCTAGCTACTAAAGACTAAATTCAGCTCGCTCTCCTCCTTGAATTATAGGTTTGTGCGGGCTCTGTGGTGAAGGGGCTCATTTATTGTCGAGACCTGAATAACGTCTGCTCTGCTGGTAAAGCTAGTTAACCCTCCTAAAGTTGTGTAACCCTGGGGAGAAAAGTTCACACAAATGTGACTCTCTTGACACCAAGTTCAACTGCACTTGTGGAACGGTGGCACACACAGGGCTATGCCATTTGTCTGTGAATGGGATTTACTAGTCTTGTTTCAAGGCCAATTTGAGCACATTTGGATAGCTATGTAATATTTCTCAAGGCATTGAGCATAAAGGGTTAGTTCACCCAAAAAAAATAAAATGTCTGTTATTAATTACCCTCATGTCGTTCCAAACCGTAAGACCTTCGTTCATCTTCGAAACACAAATTAAGATATTTTTGATGAAATCTGAGAGCTTTCTGACCCCACAAAGACAGCAACACAACGACCACTTTCAAGGCCCAGAAAGGTAGTAAAGACATCTTTAAAATAGTCCATGTGACTACAATGGTTCAACCTTAATGTTATGAAGCGACGAGAATACTTTTTGTGAGCAAAAAACAAACAAAAATATAGCCGCGAGCAGCAATTATTGGGGTTCAAGCGTTTTAGGCCTTTAAGCACGTGTAAAAAGATATTGTTTTATTTAGCAAGTATGTAACCACTTAGATCATAGATGGAAAAGACAATTTACAGCCAATACAGGCAATTTACCATAGGAAATATATGTTTTTTTAAAGCTTTTTAACAGTTATATTGCCACCTATTGCCCAATGTCCATAAGAGTTTGCATGCTTGTTTAGAATCATATGTGCTCACCTATTTTCGTAAAGTTCAGAGTTTTCGTTAAGGAGTAATAGGCTTTTGCGTGCACTTGACCACACCCATTTTTTTATAATTATTGATCTAGAGAGTCCAGAGAATTGTACTGCATTGGTTTTATTCAGATTGAGTTATAGCCATTTTCATGTTTTTTTCCTGCTATAGCGCCACCAAGTGTCTAATCGCCATGATTTTCCACGTGACCAAAGATTGAGCCCATACATGTGTACCTGGTTTTGTGAAAATATCTCATTTCGTTCTCGAGTTATCCGGTTGTTAAGTCTGACATCACGTGGCAGCGCTTCCGGGTCCAAACGCTCTATCTCATTCCACAAGAAAAACAACAAATGGTGCTAATATACACACACAATGTGGTGTAATACTACAAAAAAAATTATAATCATAACTTTTATCTCCATAATAAAATTCCAGATGGCCAGACAGTGATTCATCTTTTATAAATCGTTAAAATATTAATGTCTGTGACGCTGTGAGCACAGAGACTGTTGTGTAGACTGTAGGTATTTAAAATGTTTAACTTTTTAAAATGTTTGATGTTTAATGTGAATAAATAGCGCTCAAAAACTGCCGTCGATGGCATTCTCAAGTGAAACGAGTTGAGGCTTGGACCCAGAAATGGTGTTCCTTATGTCACGACTTAACAAGCGGATAGCCAATTTAGTAAAAGTGGCTCCACCCACTTTGAACATTTTGGCACACCCTTAGTATTTATTGACATTCAGACTCCAGAGAATCTTTCAATCCGGCGAAAAACCTAGGACGAGTTCGCAAAAGTAGGCTTTGGACAAAATTTCGAAATGGTGGAAAATATTTACGGGCGCAAATTAAATCAGAGTTATTCGAGATTTCAAACTTTTGATTACTGTAGCGCCCCCTATTGGCCGACTGGGGTGATATTGTATGAATCTCTCCCCAAATTGAGGCCACATCCACACGAAGCCAGAGCTTTCCTTATCTGATCTTTTTTCCCCCCTTGTCTCAAGAAATAACGATCAATATTGATGTGCGCATGCCCGGTGCTCGTAGCTGTATCCCTTCTAGTCTTTAACGTGCGGGACGTGGTGTGATGACATCACCGTTTCACAAAATATACGGATTGGCTGTACACACGAAAACGCAAGGGTGTCGGTTTCAGATTCATCCACTCTGGGACCCGGTTTCAAAAAATATCGGTTTCAGGCTCCCAAAACGCCGGATCCACGTGGACGGGAACTCATACCTCCCATCTGACCAAGTTTCAAGTCTCTAGGCCTTACGGTTTGGTCTGCACGATCAGTATTCTTGTCGCTTCATAACATTAAGGTTGTAACATGTGGGGCCAGAAAGCTCTTCGATTTCATCCAAAAATATCCTAAAAGGTGAACGAATGGGTTTTGGAACGACATGAGGGTGAGTAATTAATGACAGAACTAACCCTTTAACTGCAAGCCTGTCATGTTTCACATAAGTTCAGTATGCTCTGTTCTGCATGTTTCACAGATGAAGCATGCCACTCAGTTTTTTTTATGTTAATGAAAGTTTCAAGAGCATATTCAGTGCAATGGTAGCTACAGCCCACACTGTAAAAATGTTCTGGGAGGTATCCTAAAAATGGACCTCATGTGGAAACATCAAATAAATAAATAAATAAATCCAGTATTTTCCAGCATAAATAATTAAACATCACAACTTAAAACTAAATACATTTAGGTATTTACTAAAGAAGCAAAACGACATACAATAATAATTCATTATTTCAAAGAAATAATTATTTGACAATGAGGTAATGAACATAATTTAAAGGGAAGAATTTATTTATTTTTCATCTGAAATGTATCATCTTTCAGAGATGTTTAGATATGTATATCGGAAAACAAGACAAAACACAGATTAAGAAAACTATACACTGCTAAAAGTTTAGAATATTTTTTTCTTTTTTTTTATGTTTTTGAAAGAAGTATCTTAAGCTCTCCAATGCTGCATTTATTTGATTTTTATGTATTTGTTTTCTAGTGTAATATATTGTAAAATTTAATTTATTCCTGTAATCTTCAGCATCACTACTCCAGTCTTCAGTGTCACATGATCCTTCAGAAATCATTCTAATATGATGATTTGGTGCTCAAGAAGCATTTCTGATTATTATCAATGTTGAAATGGTTTTGTTGATGTTTTTGCTGTTTAATATGTTTAAATACGGAAGGCGGTCTAATGGAAGCTAGATATTTTAAATATGCCTTGTTAGATCGTGCGACTCTTATGCCGGCGGACCCGAGTTCGAGTTCCGCTTGGAGTGGGAGGTTTGAACAGGAGGGCTTACACTAGACTAGACATGTTAAATATTTTTCTTACAAAAACCCATCATTTCGCTTCAGAAGGCCTATATTAACCCCCGGAGCCGTGTGGGTTACTTTTATAAGGGTTGGATACACTTTTTTGGGCTTCGCATTTTTAAGCAGCCATTCACTGCCATTATAATACTTGGAAGAGCCAGGACATATTTTAATATAACTCGATTGTATTCGTCTGAAAGAAGAATGTCATATACACCTAGGATTGCTTGAGGGTGTGGGCTAATTTTCATTTTTTTGGTAAACTATCCCTTTAAGGAATCAGAATCGTTAAGAGGAATCTAAAACTGTTAAAATTCCTCATGCTTCCCTTCTGTGTAGTCATAACGGCGAGTTGTACGATTCGGTCAGAGGGTGGCGCTGTTGTTCATAAAGTATCTCACTCCAGTCTTTCGCTATCATTCTGCTGATTTGCTGGACCCAGCGCTGGCTGGACACGCTGAATGTAAATCTGGCCGCAAACAACGTCTCTCTCTCTTTCTCTGTATGGCTGTGAATCCAGCGAGGTGAGCTTGGCACAGGAGGAGGACTGTCTGGGTTTGAGCGCAGTTTGAGCCGTGCTGGAATATATTCAGGGGTGAAGAACCGAAGGAGAAAGGGCGAAACCCTCTTACATCCTGAGCTTTTCTTCTCTGTCTCTATCTCGCTCTCTGGACGCAGACTTGGTCAAAATGGTTTTCCCGAAATCTCAGTGACTGCGATGTCAGCATCTCTCATCTACCGCGTGTGGAACAGACTGAAGAAACACACGTACTGAGAGGAGAAACAAAAACACGTTATTCGGGTAAAGTAGAAATTTAAATATCAAAATTTTGTGTTTTGTTATTATAATTATTATGTCTGCTCATTGTTTCACCTGGCATGGGTTTCAGGTGCAGCCGTATGTTTTCATTACATTTATTGCTGCATTAGTATTCAAAACGGATCAGTGCTGATTGAACTAGCAGATGCTTTAATCAGCAGGTCAAATATTGGTTCACCCATCAGCTCGTGTTGGTTTACTGTTAAAGAGTGTGCGCTGCATCATGGTGATTGACAGGCTTTGATTTGACAGATACGGATATAAGCAGCTCTGCAGCAGTGAAGTTCAGGTAGAGCTCTAACTGCGCATCTCCTGCAGAAATGCACAGGTGCTCTGCTGGTGTGTCAGGAAAGCCCCTGGAGAGAGCCTGACATTCAGAACAAAAGTGGCTAACGCTTCACATTACAATTTCCTTGTTAAGACAAGTTGCATGTAATATATTTATTGTATATGTTACACTTTATTTTAAGGTGCCATTGCTACAGTGTAACTATACACTCTAAAAATGCTGGGTTAAAAACAACCCAAGTTGGGTTGAAAATGAACAAACCCAACGATTGGGTTGTTTTAACCCAGCGGTTGGGTTGAATGTTTGGCCATCCTGCTGGGTAGTTTTATTTAACTCAACTATTGTTTAAAAATTACTATATTGCTCGCTTAAAATTAACCCAAAATATGTTGGGAATTAACGTTTATTAATATGTTTAATAAATTAACATTTATAAATAAGTTTCATGAATAATAATTCAACAATAAACATTACCTTTTCACCTTTTGATTATTGTTGTTCCCTCTAGTAATTAAGTGTCTGGATTTTTAATTTCCAACCTATTTTAGGTTCATTTGAAGCCAGCCATATAGTAAACAATAGTTGGGTTAAATAAAACTACCCAGCACGTTGTGCAAATATTTATCCCAACGCCCAATCTTTGTCAATTTTCAACCCAACTTGGGTTGTTTTTAACCCAGCATTTTTTAGAGTGTATATTTAAGTACTGTGTAATATTAATTAACAACATGTACTATAGGGTTAGGGTAGGATTAAGGTTTGGTTGAGGGTTGGTTGTGTGTAATCCTGCATCATTTACTGGTATTACTAAATAAGTACATGCAACATATGTAAAAATGTTACCTATATATATATATATATATATATATACACACTATACAGAGCTGCTTGAAAATAGTTATATTTACTGTATAAATAATATATATATATATATATATATATATATATATATATATTCTAAACACGCACATCTCCCTACTATGTAATATGCATGTACAAAATAATACATTTTCGACTATTTAATTATTTAGTTTGGTATTTAGTTTGTTAGTAAAACCACTATAAAAGGCCATATAATTTTCAGAAAGGAGGATAAATGGACATTGTAGCTTTGTGAAGTTCTTGGAAAGAAGGCTAATTGAGTAAGAAACAGAGGAAGAAAAAAAAACATAATACTTCTTGAAAGAATTTCTGAATCATGTACACATTTGTCTGATGTAGTGTTGTATTTAATCGGCTTGCTTAATTGGGGACACTAAATATTCAACTATATTACTGATCTGCCTGCATTGACACTATATGATAATTGAACTGAGCTGGACGATGACATTACTGTTTTCTCCAGAGCGGCTGTACAGTCGAATCAAATTCTGTTGCATTATTTTCCTGTTAACACTGTGAAGCTGCTTTGAAACAATCTACATTGTAAAAAGCGCTATATAAATAAAGGTGACTTGACTTCACTATTTACAAGTAGCTCCATAGTACAGTAACTATATCCATGAAGTGCATGTTGGTTACATCTTAGAATCATGTAACATGAATACTGTAATGTAGAATGTAGCTTGAATGTGCCCAAAATACCTGTTTGTGTTTCCTGAAAGTGTGGTGATATTGTATCAGCAATTTCACAATCAATTTCATATTTTTTATACTTCTCATATGTTGTAACACTTCCCCATGCTCTGTGGTCGAACCGATATCATGCCATACCGTTATCATGCCATGCGTAACCACTTCCTCCAGAAATGATACTTGTAATATGGCTTTGCATTTTTAATGTGAACTTTTGGTTTTTAATTTCACTTGAATTATTCATCTGAAGTATGCAAGCAATATGAGACGCTCATGGAATCACACGGAGTCAAGAGAAGTCAAGAAATGCCCCATACTTTTCACACCCCTTACAAGTGCCAAGTGTCCTTTCATCTCGCAGCCACAGTTTTAATATGAATCCACGATAAAATTCAGCCAAGGACTCTATTCATCATATACACGCAAAGTGTGCATTGCATGTGTGGAGACTCTTGGATTTAATGCAGCATTTTGCTCAATTCATTCCACACGTGCAGTGTAAACATTCTGTGGACCTCTAATAATATTGAAGCTGTGAAATAAAAATAATTAATCGCCACTGTTACAGCCACAGACAACTTACATTAAATTCACACCATGGAGAATCTTCAAATGACCTGCTTTATATATGTGCGCTCCCTTCAATTTATTCACGCCAAGAACTAAATTGCATTTCTAAATAATCTCTTGCGGAGTCTATATGGCACAAAAACAAGTAATTCAAGGTATCTGTTAGCATGAGTGCCCTTGTGGGTTGACATTTTTAAAAACGGTGTTGTTCTTAAAATCCTCATGCACAGGGAGCAGCCATGATGAGACTTATTAGTCGTCTAGTCATGTAGGAGTTGGAAGAATTCTGTATCCTGAGACCTCTTTCCAAAGCTGCCATTCGTTATCCTAATGAGTGTCTCTGACTTTGGGCTTAAGGGAGCAAATAAATTAAGGACAAACGCAAGCCTACTCTAATTACAACAGATCAGCACTTAACAAAACAATGTGACAGAAAAATCCTCAAGATCCACAAGATTTTATCATATACAAAATATGGGTGATTATACGACTAAAAGTATTTAATTTGTTAGTAAAACCACTATAATAATTTTCAGAAAGAAGGTCAAATTGGACAATATATAAAGAATAGTTCCAGCTGTTGATTCTGATTGGTTGAGCCGCGTTTGAAGCCATTGTAAATTACTCTTCAAACATACACCTGTGATAAATATTAAAATGCATATTTTTATGGACTAACCCTTTTATAAAAGCAATAAGCCCCAGCTGCTGTTTAGAGGATTCACACAGCTTCACAGGAATTAACACTTTATTGTAGCTTTGTGAAGTTCTTAAAACAAAGCAAAATGAGGTCAGTACTTAAGAAAGAACAGGAAGAAAAAAACTAAATAGTTATTGATAGAATGCCATATTTTGTACACGTGTGCATCAATGTACACTTGTGTATTTTACATCGATGAAAAGGTTATCCCTGTAAAGCCTTACATATGAAATGATAGTCAGAAAAATCTATTTTTTTTAAATGCAACAAAAATGTGTTGTCATATTTGACACATCAGGCTTTTATGATTCATATAATATGATATACTGTAGGAGAATATGAAGCTCATACTCAAGGAGGAAAAAACACCTTGATATTATTCACACTGTAAAACACTTTTTTATTTTGTCAAATCAACTTAGATATTAATGTGTTAACATAATATTTGAAGTTTCTGTTGATTAAACCAATCTCTTTATTAACTCAAATTTTTAATTTCAATGAACTCAAAATTACCAGGTAACTTAATTTTGTGCAGTTGCTGATTATATGGCCAAAAAGTAAGATGAAATTCTGATATACTGAGATCTTTGTACTACGTACATAAAATGCATTTAAATATTCGTTGTCACTCTGTATCTCTCAATAATTTGTCTTATTAGGATAATAAGTTTTATGCTCAGAACCCTAGTTTTATTCTGGGGGGCAAAACATAATGCAAGGCAACTGAGAAAAGAACAAAAAAACATTCCTCAAAGCCTGTTGAATTATACTATACATTACTATACATTATACTATACATAAATACATTTTAACATGATTTTTCAACAAACAAAAAAAAGTGATGTATGGATAATCAAGTAAACAGAAGTTGCTTCAGTTCAGCAATTGTTCATCTTGAAATATTACTAAAAATATGAAAGATATTCTTATGTTTACTGTTTAAAAATCAGTTAAGATTTTACAGCGAAAAGACCATGAACATTTTTACAATTATACTAAAAGGCCTTTTACTTGTTATAAAAGATTGTACAGAAGGCATGTAGTAGATTGTGTACAACAGGATTTGCCAAGTTTTGATCATGTTGATCATTTAGAGGCCTTAGAAATTCATGTATCAAATCTTTAATCTCACACTGACTGAAGTCCATGAAAATAAAATTCATTGGATCTCTGTTCTTTTGTAGAAACTGGTTGTATTCATCGGCCTTCTCTCGGTTGCTAGATTGGTCATCTCACCTGTTGCTAAATACAATCCAGCTGTTTATTTATTCAGAAAGAAAAAAATAGACATCACAGAAAAACAGACTTCACCCGTTACAGTAATGCTATAATGTGTTGCAGACTGCACATTTATCCCAAATCTCACTCGTATCTACATTGGCACACAGCAGTTTCTCTGTCGGGAATGGTTTTGATAAGCTGTCTTCTATGCATTTGCTTAAACTAACATGTCACTATGAGATGCAGTTGTCATTTGTTTTGATGTAAAGTGCCTACAGGCAAAGGGACAGAGTGAATGATGATTATCACAAATCTCGCGCCTCTGTGTACTGGTTCCCTCGCCGCCGCCACTGCCGCCAGCCTCATTTGCTATTTTGATGATGTGCTCCGGTACCCGTAGAGGCCACTCTTTGGTTCGAGAGAAAGAGAAAGCAAATGATAGGCTGTTATTAATGGCTTTTTGTTTCAGAGACAAAGCTTCACTCGTCACCACCTGAGATTAATATTGTGAGGTCCACTACAACTGTGCTTCAAATCGGGCCTTGTTCATCGCTGTATCTCTATATTTGTTGGTGACAGTTGGTGCTAGTAGGTCAGTAAGGCTGACAGATATATTTTTTTAGCTTTGCTGAATTTGTTTTTACTTTGAAGGATAGTTAGTTAGATAGATAGATAGATAGTGGATGGTTGGTTGGATGGATGGATGGAGGGCGGAAGGGTGGGTGGTTGGATTGATTGATTGATGGATGGATTGATTGATTGAAGGAAGGGTGGGTGGGTGGATGGATGTAGGGTGGGTGGGTGGCTGTATGAATGGAGGGTGGGTGTCAGGCTGGATGGAGGGTGGATGGATGGATGGATGGATGGATGGACAGATGGATGGATTGATTGATTTCCTCAATTCAAATTCCAAATCAGCTTTATGTGGTTCGTGGCCAATTTTATTCAATTTAATTCCTGCTCATGAACTGAAAGGGAGCCAATTCTTTAATTTTGGATTTTGCTCAAACCTTTAGCTCAAATCATAAAAAACATAAATTTTGAAATAAAGATTTGAATCGAATCATTGAAATGGTCGTTTTGATTCACAGAAATGGATCAAGCCATCTTTAAATCTTTACATTTTTGCTACTGATGTTTCAAGTTCCAAGACAAAGGAAGGATCTTAACAAGTCTTATGACAGGAAATGCAATTACCAAATAGAAAGTTAATCTTTGCAAATATATCTTTAATATTCAATCCATAGCTTATCACCATATGTCAGTTATTATATTCTGTATGTGTGTTTACATAAAAAAAAATCTGGTCATTCTCAACACACACACACACACACACACACTCACACACACACACACACACACACTCTCACACACTCACACATGTTGGGTTTTCATGTTTTATGGGGACTTTCTATAGACATAATGGTTTTTATACTGTATAAACTGTATATTTTATCCCCTTACACTAACCCTACGCCTAAACCAACCCATCATAGGAAACATTCTGCATTTTTACATTTTCAAAAAACATCACTTAGTATGAATTATAAGCTGTTTTCCTCATGGGGACCAAAAATGTCCCCACAAGGATTTCGGATATTGCCATCTTTGTGGGGACATTTTGTCCCCATAACGTAGGGTTTACCAGGCCACACATACACACACACACACACACAATAAAAACATTGACTATCAGGTTATTTCTGGTTATGACATCAAAGCCTTGAACAGGAATGTGAATTAGTCATACACACACTGATTTAAACACCAGAACATAAGTGCTTACATGCAGAGTAAAATCAGAGCAAGAATCAATGCGTACCGGTTTTGCTTTAAACAGTAATGAATAACAGAACAGTTTTACATGACCTTACATGCTGTCAGGTTATTAAGCATAACCGGACTGTGCATGTCAACACACTTGACTTGAACATTAATATTAGACATTATAGACTGGTTTATTATTTCATTCAGCTTCTGTTATTAAAATCAATATCTAAATAATGATATATTGCAGTTTCATGTCGGTCTAACTAAACCAGCCAATTTTCAGCATTACAGCAGCTTTTTTTTTCTCACATAAATCCTTGGATAAGTCACACCTGATGCCATTTATATCTGTGTCCTTATGTAAGGGACATAATAGATATTCATCTCTTGTTTCAGCCTCGTTTAATGTGTCATCCACCCTGTAAAATAATGAAATAAATGAATACAAATATAACATCTGTCCCGCTAAACTGCGCTCAACAGCTTCGTAATTGAGAAAATCAGTCAGGCCGGCCAGCGACACAATAATCCCTCTTATACCCCGCAGAGGATCATCAAAACATAGACCAGCAAGATCTCACCCGCGTATTATACAGAATAAAGTGCTGTGCCATGAAGACGTCAGCTAACTAACTTATAAATGCAACCTTACGGGACAGTAACAGATTTATTTGTCACAAATAAACTGTCTGTCTGAGTGTGTTGCTTATCAGAATGCTTCTATTTGTCTTAATGTCTTTGGTATTTCAGTTTTCTGAAACACTTAAGGGCATCATAATACAGTTTGTTACAACTGCTATTGACAGAATATTGTCCTTTGGAGAGAAGAATAGCTTGTTACAAGTCAATTCACGGCAACACTTGAAAATTTTTCATTATATTCGGCCTTTTTACATTTTTCCTCACCAACATCTGCTGCATGGGTTTGACGGTTGCAGTTTGGTGAAGATCTAGACGCATATACAGTATGTGTTTTTGTATTGACCCCTGATTATGTTGGTCGAGGAACAAAGAAGCATAATCAAAGAATCAGTAATGGAGTGGAGATGGCACTTTGAAACGGTCTTTCCTTCAGAGAGTCATTGATGCGGTTTTACATCTTCAGGGTGTTTTATTTGGAGGGATGTTGAATTGTTTGTATAAAAGGCATTAAATTAGGCTGCAAATAACAAAGCTCCTAATTACACAGCGCACACTTTTATTAATGGGAACGAACTAGACGGCTTAGTGTGATGAGAAGGTCTCACAGGCTCACTGCCGTTGAGGATTTCGCTTCAAGACTGCTTAGCAAGAAGGAACATGACATGCAGTGTTCTTCACACAAAATCCAGAGTATTTAAATCCCATTTTACACACTTACTCCTGCTAAAACCAGCCTAAAACTTGAACTGATCTTGGAATCCTTCCTGAGGCCCCACGCTCTGACAACTACACGAGATGGCAATAATTATCATTCTTGGAGTGCCCTTATATATCTTCAGTGGCCTGGATATTACTTGACTTTGTGCAAGTGTGTGTGTGTTGTGCGTCAGTGAATTGTGTGAACTGCTTCTCTGAAGTGTATTATGAGAAATTGACGTTGAGCATCTTAAGGCAGTGGTACTTAACTGGTGGGACGCAACTCAAAAAATGGGTCACAGGTCTGTTCTGATCAAACTCTGCCGTATGTGGGCGCAAATTAGTCTGCCATTTGGTAGAAACTAGTCAAATAAGGCAGATGCCAACATGAACAGATTGTGTGACATGCTCTTATCCTTAAAAACCATGAACAAAACTACACAAGGTTAAAAAAAAATGACCTTCACAACATTAAATATGTATTGCAGCTAGGATAAACATGACTTGGTGCCGTGCCGTGCCGCGCCAAATGATTTGATTCTGTGAAACCATCAAAACTGAGGAGATTTAAATAGTAACCAAAATGAAAAAATGATGAAAGATAATTGTGACTTTTTATCTTGCAAATTGCACGATATAAACTCACAACTCTGAAAAATATTTGCAATTCTGAGAAATAAAGTCTGAATTCTGATTAATAAAGTCCAAATTGCGAGATATAAACTCGCAAGTCTGAGAAATAAAGTCAAAATTCTGAGAAATAGTCTGAACTGCGAGATATAAACTCACAACTTGAGAAATAAAGTCGCAATTCTGAGTTAGTCAAAAGTCAAATTCAGATTTTTTTTTTTATATCTCGCAATTTTGATGGGAATTCATTCTGCACAACTCTCACAGTGCATTATGGGTATTCTCTAGCCGTTGAGCGGTCATCAGTTGTACACTCCTTATTGTGGTGCATTATGGGATTGAATGAGTGCACTCGATAATTTCCACTATGGTTTCGGACACTAAAAATGTCTGTCCATCAAATATTGCCATATTTAAAGGTATAGGGGGCGATTTCAGATACAGACAGTGTTTGGGGTGTTACATAAATGCAAGTAAATGCAAGTAAACGCCCACTGCTGCAATTGGCGCACTTCATCGCACCGTATCTGTAACCATAAACTACAACTGCATATATTCAACTTGACTATGCTTTCTTTGCACAATAAATTAATAAATACAATGATTTAACTCAAAATTCAACTCAAGAAAACGTTAATCCATGTATGTACTGATTTGATTAGCAGCACTCCAACAACGACACACTTGGTCTCCTAAACACAGGTACTTATGTGTTGCCTCTGAGGACAAAATACTTGGCACTGGTGTAGATTTCAATACAAAATATTTATAAAATCTGGCAGCATGTTGAGCATAATTAAGAAAACAGTCCAGTGTGAAATGACACAAACAAACAAACATTTGTGTTGTTTAATCGCTCAACCACTTCGTTAGCAACTTCAGCCTTGCATTTCTAATAATTATTTTGTTCTTTTGGAAGAGTATGCCCAGTTGTTAAGGGGCATACAGAGGAAAATCATGACATCACAATTCTACCATTTTCAAATCCTGGCGTTTCAGAAGGGTGGAAAAACTAATTCATATTTTAAAGTTAGCTTTGAGGTATTATACTTGCAGTATGTATTTATTAGTAGAGTAAAGTGACCTCTTTTCATCAGCTTTTATTGTGTCTTTGAATCTTGCATAGACTACAAAACTGATGGAAGAAAATACTTTTTTCACATGTCTATGTTCTTCTTTTAGCCGCGTTTCCACCGCAGGAACTTTCCCCAGGAACTTTGGGGTGGTACTCGGTGTGTTTCGACCGCAGGGACAAGGGTCTAAATTAAGTTCCAGGTAAAAATGTTCCCCTCAAAAAGTCCCTGCGTGCGGTTTTTCAAAGTTCAGGAACTTTTAGGGGTGGGACTTGGGCTCTGAACATGCTGGTTGAGTTCAGGCAGCATTTTGATTGGTTGACTCCACGGCGCATTTTATTTTAGCCACCATTTTTAAAAGTCTGTTGCGGTGCGTACAGTAAGAGTTCTTTGCTATTCGAATCAACAATGGAGTTAAAAAAATTCTGTATAATAAAGTATTTCTAATTTCTCTCATAATCTGGTCTTCAACAGGTCAGGTGTTTTTCTCTCGATAGAGAGAGCAGCCGTTCATTCACGGCGCACTGGATTCAAGTAACAGCTGAAGATGACATTACTATGGAAACAGTTTTTACTGCTGTTAACTAATTGTTAAGTAATATGTCATTGTGGTTATGAATTTTGAATTAGTTAATAGTCATGTGCCTCAACAAGTAAAGTCATAACATAATAATAACTTTGCAAATCATTAGCTAATGATTAATTAAAGCAGACAACTGGAAGTTGAAATGCATGGCTTTGACCCATTGTAGTAATTAACATATGAATTTAGACTATTAGTTAATATAATATCTTATTAGGGAATTAATACATGATGTCATATTTAATTAATAGCAATTCATATATTACTTAATCTATTAATCATATATAATCTTCATTAGTTGCTGATGCAGTAATCATTAATAAATAGTTTAGTTCTTCATGAGTCATACATTAACTCATGATTATCTGTGCATTAGTTAAGCATGAATTAATGCATATTAGTGCACCCGTATTGTAAAGTGTTACCGGATATTCTTATATTACCACGACATTTTATATATCAAAAGCTCAAGGGAAAGTTGATTTCTCAGTTCATGACCCCTTTAATGAGTCATGGGTGTGTTTTGAGTGTATTTATGTTTGTTTGCTGTTGCGCGTCCCTGTGTGTGTAACAAGCAGAGTGTGCGCGCATTGTGCACCCGCATATAGGCGCATAACACTTGCGTCGTGCCTGGCATCGCATTGCACCGGGTGTATGATAGGACCCAAAAACTTACCTGATAAAAAATAACCATGGGCAATGGAGGAAAGCCTTGTTTTGCTCTCCAGGTGTGCGTTTTTATAAGCATGGGACATCAGATTTTCTCCAGAGCTGCTTTATAGCTGAATTGAACTCATTTCATGATTGATGTACTTTACACAGTTATTGAAAAAATGAATCAACACTGATCTGATTTCAACTGAATGATGACTCTTTTCTATTGTCTGTTTAGAGCTGCTTTACAGCAGAATTGAAGTCTGTTAGAATCATTGAATATTTTTTTCCTGTTATCACTAAGCTGTTTTGAAACTGTTATTGTATAAAGTGCCACAGCATATAGATAAAGATGACTTGACGTGAAACCTACGAATTGTCTATTTTCAACATGGTTTTTTACTGTTCAGCAAAGTGTTATAGATATTTGATATACCGTACAAGTGATTATTGCCATGTTTATTGATTATAATCTGAAAAAAAAAACGTATTTTTAACATGTCTACGTCAAAGGTGAAACTATTTGCAGCAAGTTTTTCATAAAATCTGTGGAGCTTTTTTGCAGATTTTTGATTATATAAATTCCTTAAAATCTTCTATTTTTGAATTGTCAAAATCTACTTTAGTTACTCCAACAGATAATTTACATAACATGTAATCTAGCCGATCAAGATGATTGATTGTCTTTGCTTAATGTTTTGAACAGCAGCTACGCTAATTATTTTCCTGTTCTGTTCTATCTCGGGACTACCATCCCGAGGTAACTAGACAGTCTGTCAGCTCCAGTCTGGATCCAGCCTCTTATGAAGACTTCAGATGACCAACACCTGTGAAGAGACGACTCCAACTCCTGCGAGGACTTCAGATGACGCAGCTCTGCATCAACACGCACCCATACTCAATTTATTTTTCTATATACCCTAATCATTGTTAACAACATGTATTCTTTACTTCAATGAGCCCATTGAGCCCATTGTTTGTGCCTTAAATTATTACATTGTTTATTAATACATTGTTAGCTAACTGTGTGCTTTGTATGTACTTTTATGAAATCCATAACTTGGACACAGTCTCCTCTGATAACAAATTACTTTAAATTGTAATGTAGATGCATGCATTTTCTGTAAAGCTGCTTTGAAATGATATGTATTGTGAAAAGCGCTATACAAATAAATGTGAATTGAAATGTGAATTGAATAGCAATTTGCATCATGGAAGGAGTGTTTGTTTTCTGTATTTTCTCACTTGTGATCTTTCAAGCCACATTAGCTGCATTAGTGCTGTAATTTTTGCCCCATAATGTGTATGGTAAGCACACAGCAGCCACCCTCATTACCTCATGGCTTTCTTTTGCATTAAAAAAAAAAACCTTTTTGGGGAGTTAATTGAGAAAAATAGACTGTATAAGTATTTCTAATTTCTCTCATAATCTGGTCTTCAACAGGTCAGGTGTTTTTCTCTCGAAAGAGAGAGCAGCCGTTCATTCACGGCGCACTGGATTCAAGTAACACTCGCCCCTGGCAGCTGAAGATGACGTTACTATGGAAACAGTTTTTGCTGCTATCAATCATGGAGTATCTTGCAGGTAAAATGAATTGGTAATTCCTTCCCTGTGTGACTCTTGTGGCGTATTCACAACTATGTCTCTACCAACTTGAACTTAATAATTTTATAGGTCTACTATAATAATGTTTTAAAGATCAGAGTTAATATATTTGAGAAGTGCTTCTCAAAGAAAGCTTTAAGGCACAGACCGTTGCATCTGATGTTCTCCTCTAGTTCACTGAAGCATTATGTATGTGGTCTACGTCTGGCCATTTACTGTTTCAGTGTGAAGCCACAGCAGACAGGAACAAATGTGTTGTTACAGCATTTGTTGCTATCAGCCCATATCTTGATTATGAGCAGAAGACAGTGATAGACACTGACACACAGAACTAGGCTTACAGGAACAGGACGTGTTTTGGATGTGGCGGAGGAGCTTTCAATTAAGCTGTGCAGTCACTTTGAAAATTAATTGTGTTGTGTCATAGAAGGTTTTGGAGGCTTCAATACAATGTGTCCTCTAAGGAAATTGAACTAGTATGTCACAGTTTATGGCTCCACTCCCTACAGATGTGGGAGGGGAAATTATTTCTCTGAATATGAATTCACTGGAAATGTAAAGATTTATATATCATCCTCAGAGTTTCAGCTCTTAAAGCGATAGTTCACCCAAAAAATAATACTTCTGTCATCAATTACTCATGTCATTCAACATCTATGATTTTCTTCCTTCTGTGAAACACGAATGAAGATATTTTAAATAAATCAAAAAGACTTTTCTCCAGTCTTTTAAGCTTCAAACAGGATGTAAAAGCACCATAAAAGTGGTCTGTGCAACGTGTGCTGTATTTCAAGTCTTTTGAAGCCATACAATAGCTTGGCGTGAGGAACAGATTGAAATTTGAGTCATTTTTCACCTCCTGTGAGCTGTTAATGGCTGACGGGATCATTGATTTTTGATCATTGACGGGATCATTGAAGAACCAATCTGATTTATGAATGAATCATTCAGACTGGTTTTGTGAACTAAATCAACCGATTCGTTGAAAAGATCCAACTTAAAAAAATGTCTTTTTGCTCATCAAAGTCATATTGAATCTGTATTCACCGGTTGCCATTTTTCAACATCAGAAATGTTTAAAATAATTCGACACGTCTAATTGCAGGGACGTAGAAAATTATGTTAATATGCAAAACTGTTACCCAATCATAGCAGTGGGCGTTTACTTCCAAGTCTTGAATGTGGCACGCCCATCAAAACGGATTGTTTCAAAGAGAGGATCAAAAACAGGATAGAAAATAGCCTATTCTATATCATCATGTTTTTGTTTTTTTTGTAAAAATCTAGCTAACATTATAAGTGGACCTCAGAGAACATTTATTTTAAAAATGCAGTTTATGATCCCTTTAAAATCCCAAATACTTAAAAATATTAATATATCAGTGTGTACTAATTTATTAAACACATCACATTCAGTTACCTTTTGCTTTATTTCTACCAAATTAACACATGCATGTAAATCTTTATAGTAAATAATATTTTATAGTAAAAAAAAAATCTGCAGTATATAAATCAAACACTAAACATGCTCTATTCCACTGTATGTTCTTTTGCAAGAAAGTATTGTTTATTTAACTTGTTTTACGATCATTTATGTCTGTTTCTTTTGTTATAGATAATTGTTTATTTTATTTATTCATTTCAGAGAATTTAACATTAAATCCTTAATTATACCAGTGCTTAAAGGGTTAGTTCTCCCACAATTCTGTCATTAATTACTCACCCTCATATCGTTCCAAAACCGTAAGACCTTCGTTCAAAATAGTCCATGTGACTCCAGTGGTTCAACCTTAATGTTATGAAGCGGCGAGAATACTTTTTGTGCAAAAAAAAACAAAATAACTTCTGTGCCAGCCTCCTACGATGTTTACTTTGTAAATACAGTGCAGTTCTACTTCAGAATGCAGACTCACTATTGGCTAACGGACGCTGTTCACGTGAGCACCACGACATATGCGTGTGATGCTGACGCAGGAGCTGGCCAATAATGAGGCGGCGTTCTGACATGAACAGCTTGAACAACTTGAACAGGGTAAGAGACTGACACAGAAGAGAAGAAATTGTTCAATAAAGTCGTTAAAAGTATTCTCGTCACTTCATAAAATTAAGGTTGAACCACTGGTGTCACATGGACGATTTTAACGATGTCTTTACTATCTTTCTGGGCCTTGAAAGTTGAAGTAACATTGAAGTCAAAGGATTTCATCAAAAAGATCTTAATTTGTGTTCCGAAGATGAACAAAGGTCTTACAGGTTTGGAACGACATGAGGGTGAGTAATTAATGATAGAATTTTCATTTTTGGGTGCACTAACCCTTTAATTGATACATCATAGCATCATATTCAGCCTGTTCCTCATGCCAAACTGTTGTATTGTAATACAGTGCACAAGTTGGACTGCTTTTGTGGTCCTTTTGTGTTCATTTTGAAGCTTGAAATCTCCAGTTGACATTGAATGTAATTGCATGGACCAGCAACCAACACATTCTTCAAAATGTCTTATTTTATCTTCCATTGTCAAATGATAAAATAATTCTTTAAAAGCAATATAAAACTGGATGAAGACATTCAGCTGAGGATTTAAGTTGAGTTGAGAAGAGGATAAGACACAGAAAGTCACTGTATTGTTAAGTATACCTTCATTGTGCACAATGTAAATGTCATTTGAGAGCGCCTTAGTTTCCATTTTCTAAACAAATATCACACTTAAATGTGAGGATTTTACGAAATAGCAGTATAAATTGAGTGATGGAGCATAGCAGTTGATTAGAACACACACACCTGGTGTGGTCTCACCACATATGGTCTGTGTTTCTGCATTCTCTTTGCATGCGCGTTGCTGCACAAGTTCTGTCATTTGCAGAATATTTACCCTCAAACTTTTTTAAAAAGACTTGAAGTCACCACGAAATAAAAAATGACAATTCTTATTTAATTTATTTTACAGAATGTTGCCATGTTTATTATAAACGATTTATCACATCATTATTATTCTTTAAATGAATACACCCTCATAATCTTTAATCAAAAACATTAATCTCCCGTCCTCCTTGAAACGGCATCTGTTCTGTTCATGATGTATGTCTCGGGACGAGGTGGGACTATATTAGAGATGTGCGGATCAGTTCTAACGTCACCCGAATCTGCTGTTAAAAATAAACCATCTATGAACCTATGTTTTTCTCTGATTTAGATATCCGCACTTGATCGTCACATTACAATTATTCTAATTCTGGCTGTTAAGCGTGATGATATAGTAACATATTTCACTGAAGTAGGCTGCTTTTAAATTAAATTCTTCTTTGGCAAAATTACATTTTCTTAATAGCCTAAACACAGGCTTTACTCCCTTCAAACATAAATTGGAACGGCACTATTTCCATCACTGCAACTTCCCGAACACACACACACAAGAAATTAAATAGGTTCAGCATAATTAAAGCGTTTCACAGCCGTTACATATCAGTTACCCAGCACTTGATTGGTCTACTTTACTGAAACACTCCCACACGGTACTTTTCTTTCCTTCCTTCTAATGTTTTTAATCCTCCTTTTTGAAATCTGTTTTACCTCTATATTGTTGCTTAAGCAACTGCACCCTAATCTGAATCAAATTAGTGCCTGATGAAATATTAAGCTTTAAACATGTATATTTCCATCATTATGTTGGAAAACACTCTTATCAGAATAATCTCTGTTAAGCTTGTGTATATTGTTAGTAAAAGCTGTTAAGTTATTAAGCAATATCTCATGCAGCCACTGTTGCCAGATCGGGTCGACGATTTCCAGACAAAAATCTCTCAAAAAGATGAGTGTATAAGTGTGTATAAGTACGCCAAGGTGTATAAGTACCATTTACCTCCTTAAAACTAAATAATGATGACAAAATAAAATTATAAAAATGAATCAATTCTCCTGCCCGGAGAACAATACAACAGGAAAATGGAAATTAAAAAGAAAATTAGCAAATGACAAAAATGTTTCTACGCTAACAAGTACAAACTATTAAAGTATCTGAAATATAAGAAAAAGTAAGAAAAAGACTTTAAACCTCGCACACACCTTAAAACCTGCAAATGGGTCATTCATGTTCAGAAAATGAACGACAATAATAATAATGTGCTTACCTTTGTGTTGCGCTATACAGGTGCTGGTCATATAATTAGAATATCATCA
Organism: Rhinogobio ventralis; assembly: GCA_039654625.1. Classification (NCBI taxonomy): domain Eukaryota; kingdom Metazoa; phylum Chordata; class Actinopteri; order Cypriniformes; family Gobionidae; genus Rhinogobio; species Rhinogobio ventralis. The sequence goes on along the minus strand of CM077203.1, from coordinate 23,750,156 downwards.
AAAAGTAGATTTATTTCACTAATTCCATTAAAAAAGTGAAACTTGTATATTATATTCATTCATTACACACAGACTTATACATTTCAAATGTTTATTTCTTTTAATTTTGATGATTATAACTGACAACTAAGGAAAATCCCAAATTCAGTATCTCAGAAAATTTGAATATTGTGAAAAGGTTCAATATTGAAGACACCTGGTGCCACACTCTAATCAGCTAATTAACTCAAAACACCTGCAAAGGCCTTTAAATGGTGTCTCAGTCTAGTTCTGTAGGCTACACAATCATGGGGAAGACTGCTGACTTGACAGTTGTCCAAAAGACGACCATTGACACCTTGCACAAGGAGGGCAAGACACAAAAGGTCATTGCAAAAGAGGCTGGCTGTTCACAGAGCTCTGTGTCCAAGCATATTAATAGAGAGGCGAAGGGAAGGAAAAGATGTGGTAGAAAAAAGTGTACAAGCAATGGGGATAACCGCACCCTGGAGAGGATTGTGAAACAAAACCCATTAAAAAATGTGGGGGAGATTCACAAAGAGTGGACTGCAGCTGGAGTCAGTGCTTCAAGAACCACTACGCACAGACGTATGCAAGACATGGGTTTCAGGGGTCCAAAGTTATGTTCTCTGATGAAAGTACATTTTGCATTTCCTTTGGAAATCAGGGTCCCAGAGTCTGGAGGAAGAGAGGAGAGGCACACAATCCACGTTGCTTGAGGTCCAGTGTAAAGTTTCCACAGCCAGTGAGGGTTTAGGGTGCCATGTCATCTGCTGGTGTTGGTCCACTGTGTTTTCTGAGGTCCAAGGTCAACGCAGCCATATACCAGGACGTTTTAGAGCACTTCATGCTTCCTGCTGCTGACCAACTTTATGGAGATGCAGATTTCATTTTCCAACAGGACTTGGCACCTGCACACAGTGCCAAAGCAACCAGTACCTGGTTTAAGGACTATGGTATCCCTGTTCTTAATTGACCAGCAAACTCGCCTGACCTTAACCCCATAGAAAATCTATGGGGTATTGTGAAGTGGAAGATGCGATATGCCAGACCCAACAATGCAGAAGAGCTGAAGGCCACTATCCAGAGCAACCTGGGCTCTCATAACACCTGAGCAGTGCCACAGACTGATCGACTCCATGCCACGCCGCATTGCTGCAGTAGTTCAGGCAAAAGGAGCCCCAACTAAGTATTGAGTGCTGTACATGCTCATACTTTTCATGTTCATACTTTTCAGTTGGCCAAGATTTCTAAAAATCCTTTCTTTGTATTGGTCTTAAGTAATATTCTAATTTTCTGAGATACTGAATTTATGATTTTCCTTAGTTGTCAGTTATAATCATCAAACTTAAAAGAAATAAACATTTGAAATATATCAGTCTGTGTGTAATGAATGAATATAATATACAAGTTTCACTTTTTGAATGGAATTAGTGAAATAAATCAACTTTTTGATGATATTCTAATTATATGACAGAACAGAACTTTCTTGAATATAACGCAGAACTTAGCCCAGCCAAAACTGATTAATCATTTATTCAGACCTCTTTCAGCAGTTGTCAGAGACGAGTAGAGTGCGGTCTGGACGGTTTAAAAGTTGCAGATGTCAGATGATCAGGCCAATGTGCACATGATGATGGACAGGAGTCGTCCCATGTTCCATTTCAATAAATTCATTCAACTGTTCTCTCAGAGTTAGTTATGTGTATAAAGAGCCTTCAAGTCATCTCCCACCTCCACGTTTTGAGAGTTGGGTCACTTTCCCACTCTTTACGGTAGATACAACTTACTGTATATTTATGCCACTTTGGCTGACCACAAACCAGTCCAAATTTTGTCCACCTGCTCAAACCAATTTTTACCCGCACAATCAAATTCAAAACCTGCCCAATCTGCTGCTCCTTACTGCTGATTGGCTACAAGTGTGTTTTGGTGCTCCGTCCTATATACCATATTGTTCCGAATATAAGACAATGTTTTTTTTCTTAGAAATACATCTGAAAAAACAGGTTTGTCTTATATTCAGGTTCTAGACTTTTACATGTCAATAATAAACCCACAACAATATGTGGCACCAAAATATGCGTAAAACGAGTGTGCCAAGAAATACAGTGTGTCAGAGTGTAATGTTAGAATACTGCAAGCGCAAAAAGACAGTCTTAAAAATGCAAACAGTCAAAGAAAAGCTTAGCGGTTAAGAACCGCCTGACTGTCATGTTTGCGTGCCTCGCTGACAGGACCAAACTTCCCCCGTACGTGATTTTAAAATGTAAAACAGTACCCAGATTTCACTTCTACTGTTTGGTAGGCTACATGGTTTTCACTATGAGATGAATAGCCTAATTGTTATATACAGTATAGCACTTACTAAATGAGTACAGCAACTTAAAACATGTAACTTACCTGTTCTCAAACCAAGCAGCATGCCCCACTTGTCACCATGATGGTAACTCTCCAAAAAGCCACATTAACAGAAACTCTTCTGAATTAGCATAACAAAACAATCACTACTGAATCTCCCTTACCATTAATTGCACAAAAAAAAAAAACATTATATAACACTTAATTTTAGCATTTACTCTCCTTTCGAGTGCCATGGGCAAACATGCTGGGAAATAAAAAATCCCAGCCCAGTTTCAGTTAAACTTAGGTTAGTCTAAATTAAAGGAAATGAGTTCATACAACAATGAAACAGAAATATGTCAGTGCTGTGAACTCAAAAGAAAAAGAAAGATCTAAATACTCATAACAGTTAATTTAACAACTAATTTCTTTAATTTAAGTTTGTCCTACTCAAACCAATTAAGTATTTTGAGCACTGGGGTTTACAGTGCTCCACAATTGACTTTCAGATCTGCCTCCATTTAGTTAGCAACACCCAACTTTCTACGATCCAATCACTTCTCAAGGATGAAATCAAGTCCCACCCTATATTCTTTTTTCTCATTCCAGAAGCCGTGTCACTTAAATATATGTCAAAATAGGGAAGAAAAGAATATTGCAACTTCCGTTTCATGCCAACTTTAAAAGGATTGTTCACCGAACAGTGGAGATTCTGTCGTTATTTACTCACCCGCATTCTGTTTCAATCCTGTATGACTTTCTTCTGCAGAAAACAAAAGAAGATAATTTGAAGAATATTGGTAACCAAATAGGTTACCACTGACTTCCATTGTATATACAAAAAAGCTATTGAGACATTTCTCAAAATAGCATCTTTTATGCTATGCTTTATTATTCTTATACTTATTAATGCAGCTTGAGTTGAGTTTATTATACGGTTCTGACCTAGACTTTAGCAGGTTGTCACGTTGGTTATGTTGATGGAAGTTAGCCTATTTTCAGGCGCTGCGTAATATTATTGCGCCGCTGCACCCATGGTACGGCAGCAAATTTCCTTGATTATTAAGCAGGAATGAGAGTATAGTACCTAGCCATATCGGTCTAGAAAATTGCAACTTTTCATTTTCCGTCGGTCTTAGTACACAATGTAACTATACACATCACAACATGTAAATAGGAAAATGTTTGGCGTTATTTTGTCCCTTATTGAGCAGTAGACTAGATGGAGCTGTTAACCTCCAGTCTTTGTGCTAAGCTAGGCTAGCGGTGGGTGCGTCAGACAGAGTTATGGCACGCACGGAGATAAGAATGGTATGTATGGACTTATCTAACTCTGGGGGATACAGTGAATAAGCTAAAGTCCCAAAAAGTCAGCATGTTCCTTTAAGTGTTTTGTTTGTTTGTTTTGTTGTGATAAATACATTTTGTAATATTTGCAGCCTTGTAATGTTTTTTTTCTGGATTCAGTAATTATTTTTTATTTTTTTTACTGTTATTTATAATTTTCAGGTTGGATGTGGACATGAGTTATGATATTGATATTGTCACGCTCTCTGAAACATGGCTTAATAGTGGTGTTTTAGACAGTGAAATAAACCTTACCAATTATGTTTTTTTTTCTTTATAGATTTGATAGGTGATTTCAATAAGAATTGGTTAAATAAGTCATCTGATAAAGAAAAAATATATACTTAATAGTTTAAATTTTACCCAATTAATTACTGAGCGTTACTGCTCCAACACTTGATTGGATACTTGTTTCACACCCTAATTTTTCTAAGGGCAGGTGCAGTGTCTGACTGCTTTAGTGATTATTCTGTTATATTTGATATAGATTACCTAAATCCCCACCCAAATTAATTAAAATTAGACAATATAAAATTTGAATTTAGATTTATTTATTAATGATTTGATTTTTAATTCCTAATGTACAAGATTGTTGGGATTTTTTTTATACATTTCATTAATGTTGTGGACAAGCATGCTCCCTTGAAGGCTGTTATGGTTAAGTGTACTCATCTGCCTTGGATTAACTCTGAATTTATTAGTCTTTTTAGGCAAAGGGACAAAGTGTTTCGGCAGATAAGAAGTAGTGCCGATTGGGAAGTATACAGGCAAAACAAAAGTACAAAATGCAAAATCTAATTATCTAAAACTTTTTGTTATCGTATTTATCGTATATACTGTACATGCCATCATTGAAGGTGTCACTGTTTATATTACTGTATGTATATTTTTTAGGTTTATATTTGATGTTTTTTACAATTAGATTCATTGATGATGATTAGTATACTTTGTTGTATATTTGTTTGTTATTATTTCAACTGTGGTGTTATTTTTCAATTAATGTTAGCGTTTTGTTGTTTGGCTTGTTGTTTGTGGATGTATTGTTAATTTGTATTTTGTTTTGTTTTTATCATGTAGTGACTGTGTTTCGCTGTATGTTGGGACCCCCTCAAAAACGAGATGGTACATCTCGTGGGGTTAATCCTAATAAATACAGTTCCCTTTCAAGGGAACTCGAGCTGCGTCAAAACGCTGTGAGAACGCCTCTGCGTGATTGCTTCGTGAAGCACCTGTGGAATCAATCCAATGGAAAGACGGAACGTCATAGCTAGTGACATCATAGACCCGGAAACTATAAAGCACCCGTGAACACAAACAGATACTAGCTTCTGAAAAGCCTTAAGTAAGCACTCTGTGTGAATCTTGTCTGTAAAACGTCTCGGTTACGTATGGTAACCCTCGTTCCCTGGAGGAGGGAACGGAGACGTACGTCGGACGTCACCGACGAATTGGGATCACTTCTGGGAGCCCCTATCAACTTCGAGATATAGAGAACGGGCCAATGGCCATTGGCGTGCGAGATTTGCATCTCGCGCTCCGCCCCGCGCTGAGGGTATAAACAGGAGGCGAATGCAGCGCACTATTGTTTTTCACTGAGGAGCCGAACTAGTGACTCGGCCATGCAGTGATGGTACAGCAACTGTGGCGACGGGACGTACGTCTCCGTTCCCTCCTTCAGGGAACGAGGGTTACCATACGTAACCGAGACGTTCCCTTTCAGTCGGTCACGTTCAAAGTACGAACGGGCACTTCGGTGTTACTGACTATGGGAAGCGAGCACACAGGAAGATACCGGCTCTACACGGAGGCTATAAAATCTAGCGAACGTGTTAGGTGTCGCCCAGCCCGCAGCTCTACAATATCTGTCAGCGAGGCGCCACGAGCCAACGCCCAGGAAGAAGCTACACCCCTAGTGGAGTGGGCTCTTAACCCGAGCGGGCAGGGCACGTCTTGGGTTTGGTACGCCAAGACGATGGCATCCACTATCCAGTGGGCCATCCTCTGCTTGGAGACAGCCTTTCCCTTCTGCTGGCCTCCATAACAGACGAAGAGCTGTTCTGAGGTCCTGAAGCTTTGCGTTCTGTCCACGTAAGTCCGCAGAGCGTGGACTAGACAGAGAAAAGCTAGGGCTGGGTCTGCCTCCTCCGACGGCAGCGCTTGCAGGCTCACCACCTGGTCCCGGAAGGGAGTGGTGGGAACCTTGGGCATATATCCGGGCCGGGGTCTCAGGATTACATGAGAGTTACCGGGCCCGAATTCCAGGCACGATTCGTCGACCGAAAATGCGTGCAGGTCCCCTACCCTCTTGATAGAGGCCAATGCAGCCAGGAGTACTGTCTTCAGAGACAGGATTTTTAACTCAACTGACTGCAAAGGCTCAAGGGGCGCCCTCTGCAGTGCGGTTAGCACCAGAGTTAAGTCCCAAGAGGGTATAGAGGGAGAGCGAGGCGGTTTTAGTCTCCTCGCCCCCCTCAGGAACCTGACGATCAGATCGTGCTTCCCTAGAGACTTACCACCTACCATGTCATGATTAGCGGCGATAGCGGCAACATAGACTTTGAGGGTGGAGGGAGACAGCCTTCGCTTCAACCCGTCCTGTAGGAAGGAAAGCACAGAACCGACCGAACATCTCCGGGGGTCTTCTCAGCGAGAAGAACACCAGTCGACGAACAGGTTCCACTTCAACGCATAGAGGCGCCTCGTAGAGGGAGCTCTAGCGGAAGTGATGGTGTCTACCACAGCCTGTGGTAGGCCACCTAGAACCTCCGCGTCCCGTCCAGGGACCAGACACCGGACGCGGGTGCCATAGGGTGCCCCGTCTCTGAGTCAGGAGGTCCTTCCTCAGAGGAATGGGCCAGGGAGGTGCTGTCGCGAGAACCAAGTCCAGTTGGGCCAATAAAGAGCAACCAACAGGACTTGCTCCTCGTCCTCCCTGACCTAGCACAGAGTCTGTGCAAGAAGGCTCACTGGGGGAAACGTATACGTGCGTAGGCCCCGGGGCCAGCTGTGTGCCAGCGCATCCGAGCCGAGGGTCCCCTCGGTCAGGGAATAAAACAACTGGCAGTGGGTCGTGTCCGGGGCGGCAAACAGGTCTACCTGTGCGGTCCCGAAGCGACTCCAGATCAGCTGGACCACCTGGGAATGGAGTCTCCACTCTCCGGGGAGCATTGGCTGTCGTGAGAGCTCTTCGGCCGCACGATTGAGCAGGCCCGGAATGTGAATGGCACGAAGCGACCTCAGATGCTTCTGACTCCATAGGAGGAGATGGCGGGCGAGTTGAGACATGCGACGGGAGCGTAGACTACCCTGTTTGTTGACGTACGCAACGGCCGCAGTGTTGTCCGTACGGACCAGAACGTCCTTGCCTAGTAGCGGCGTTTTGAAGCGGCCCAGCGCAAGACGAACTGCTAACAACTCGAGGCAATTGATATGCCATTGCAGTTGAGGCCCCGTCCACAGACCCGAAACTGCAAGCCCGTTGTACGTGGCACCCCAGCCGGTGGATGAGGCATCCGTGGAGACAACAACATGCCTGGACACTTGTTCTAGGGAAACTCCTGCCCGTAGAAACGAAGGGTCCGACCACAGGCTGAAGGTTTGGCGGCACCTCGGAGTCACGGGGACACGGAGGGATCCGCTGTGCCACGCCCATCTCAGGACTCGGTCGTGTAGCCGGCGTTGAAGCGGTCTCATATGAAGCAATCCGAGCGGCGTTACAACGGCTGCGGATGCCATATGCCCCAGGAGCCTCTGAAAATGTTTCAGTGGTACCGCTGTCCTGCATTTGAACGAATTCAAGCAGTTCAACACCGACTGGACACGCTCCTCTGTGAGACGCGCTGTCAGATTGACCAAGTCCAGCTCCATACCGAGAAAAGAGATCCTCTGCACGGGGCAGAGTTTGCTCTTTCCCCAGTTGACCCGAAGTCCCAACAGGCTGAGGTGACTGATCACCGTGTCTCTGTATTCACACAACAGGGACAGTCCTGAAGGGAACGACCTTCAGGTCGATCGCTGCAAACCAATCTTGGGGACGGATGTACTCGAAAGTGCGCTTCTGCGTCAACATCTGAACGGGCGGTTTGTGAAGGGCCCGGTTCAGGACTCACAGGTCCAAGATTGGTCATAACCCACTGCTTTTCTTGGGCACAATGAAGTAGGAGTTATAGAACCCCAACTTCATGTCGGCTGGAGGGACCGGCTCCAATCGCGTCCTTCGCCAGTAGGACTTCGATCTCTTTCCACAAGATGGGCGTCGCAGCTCCACACAACAGTGAAGTGGACGCCCAGAACTTGGGAGGATGCCGTGCGAACTGAATCGCATAGCCGAACCTGGTGGTGCAGGTGAGTCAGCGGGACCGTCCCGGAAGTGCTAGCTAGGCTTCCGGAAACCGTACCATGAACACCCGTACAGACGTACCCGCAGTAGGGCAGCGAAGTGGAGGGCAGGGACCCGACCCAAGAGGCACAGCGTCCTGAAGTGGGGTCTGAGTGCGCACGCAGCACCTACCTGCCCCCACGGTTGGACTGAGGGTATGAGAGAAGACATGGTAGCGTTCTCAAGCCATACGTTGCGGTCCGCTGGCGACTGAAGGAGGGGCAGAGAGTGGCAAGGCTTTGTGGCGTCACACACTGCCTACCTCACCTCCTTCCTCAGCGGGGAACAAGAGTGGCGAGGCATAGCGTCGCGCACTGCCGTCCTCACACCGCTGAGAAGAGGGGAATGAGAGTGGCGAGGCTCCCCGGCGTCGCACACTGCCATTCTCGCCCTCTTGTGGGGAGGGGAATGAGAGCGGCGCGGCTTCATAGCGTCACACGCTGCCATTCCTGAACTCCCGAGACCCAGAGGTATTGGAACTGCTCTTAGAATTTGGGTACCACTGGCTGTAACACCGGTGGCGGAACAAAATTTAGTAATGATTCTCCACCCGGCCCTCCTCCGGGGAAGAGCAGCTTCAACCAAGTCCAGGTCACCCGTCTCAGCTGACTGGCAGCCAAGACGGGTGGCATTGTGGGATGCCCATGGCGAGCAGACTGAGGGGTTCCATCTGCTTTGCACTGTGGAGGACTGCTGCACAGTCACCGACAGTGTCGCCGAAAAGGGTCACCTTGTGAGATGTGAGCATCGAGAGAGCGTACTCTGGCGACGTCTCACACCCCTGCAAGGTAGCCCAAGGGTGTTTCTGGACCAGGGTGGACATCGTCTGGCCAAGGGCCAGCGCTGTGACTTTAAATGTAAATCAGTCACTGTGCGCAGCTCAACCTCAGCTCAGAACTACCCTCGTGCACTAAGAGCGCAGGGCGGAGGTGGCCTGCCAGTGGCACTGCCACCTCACCGATGAGGGTAGTGAGAGAGAGGAAAACTTTATCCAGATTATGGCACCATCGGCACCCCATATTTTGGCACCAAATAATTCCACACTGCCAAAGCTTTCCAATGCACATCCGGGAAAAAGGCAAGGGGGCGGGCAAGGCGATTTACACGTTGCACTACGCCTCAGCCACCCAGGAAAGCATGGCTGTCAAGTCTGAATCTGATTCAGCATGAGCACACACCATTATAGTGGGAAACTCAGCATCATCTTCATTTCCAGCTTATAACAGCCCTCTCTCCGATGCAGCGATTGACATCTGTCCTCTGCTAGAGCCCCAGATGAAACGCTAGGTCCCCTTTATTTATTTATTTATTTTTTGGAACCAGCAATCCCACCTGTAAGCTACCAGCAGGCATGCAAGACTGTGAGCGTGGCCGTCGAGACGGCACACGGCGCGCTGAACACTCAAGCCCCTATGAAGAAGGCAAGACGAACAACGCGCCGACGTGGTCATGCTCTCATGAGAGAACATGAACCACCCACGAACACAGTCTCAGCATGCTTGCGATGCGATAGAGGAGTGAGGGCCCACGGAGATGTACTCGGCAGGGAAGCCCCACTGTAATCCTCAGGTCACCAAGGATTATTAGCCGAAGTAGCCCCTTTCTGGTGCACCAGAAAAGAAACTAGATCGGGGAATAGGCGAAGGGACTCAACCCCGTTTGAGGTTAAGTTTCAACCGCGCATCAAAAGCGCCGAGTGACGCGCTGGGTTGCCGTGACAACCCGCGCTGTCAGCCGGCAGCTAGACGGCACACGGCGCGCTGAACACTCAAACCCTCACGAGGAAGGCGAGACGAACAACGCGCCGACGTGATCCCGTTCTCCTGAGAGAACATGGATCACCCACGAACGCAATCTCAACATGCTTATGCGAGAGGGATCGTGGCCGTCAAAGGACAGGAAACAACCGCATCCAGAAACGCACGGGTGGAATGACGTCTTGAAAAAGACACAGTGTCACACCCGCGCTGCTCTTTTAGAAGAAAGCTCTTTTAAATGTGCTGAAGCACCCAGGAACGACCGCGGCAAAACACAGGAGAGTAGTGCAGCCTGTGTATGCACTCACCGTTGGGAACGCCCTCACCAAACCAACAGTGCTGTAAAAACAGCAGTTTATCACTGTATCAGTGAGCTCGTGGCCGCCGCTGATCGTGCCTTCTCCCCCAGCACTCAAAGAAGCGTCTTCTCTCGTTCTCTCTCTTTCTGCTGAAGCAGGAACAGTCTCCTTCATCAACACCGTGTTCGGCTCCGAATTGAATGACAATAGTGCGCTGCATTCGCCTCCTGTTTATACCCGCAGCGCGGGGCGGAGCGCGAGATGCAAATCTCGCACGCCAATGGCCATTGGCCCGTTCTCTATATCTCGAAGTTGATAGGGGCTCCCATAAGTGATCCCAATTCGTCGGTGACGTCCGACGTACGTCGAACGTGACCGACTGAAAGGGAACTGGTGTTTTTGTAGGTCTTTAGAAAAAGCTAGGCAGGGGTTTTCCACCCTTGTTCTTGTAAAACATAAAAGTAAAACGATTATTACAGCAATTCACTAGATGTGTTCATCCCTGCCCTCATTTCATTACGGGTGGGGATACACATTCTGTGTGTGTTGCCTGTTTGGGAGCTCTTCGAGGAGGGCGCTTCAGCTTGCGTTCCTCGCAGCTAGGGTCCCGCTTCTGCCGAGGCAGAGTGGCGTCTTCAGTCGTGGGGATCGCGAATGGATCCGTTAGAGGGCTTAGAGATGGGCATCGCCCTTTCTCTGTCTTCACCTGCCAGGTCCAGTGTTTCATCTCAGGGTTGGAAGCACGCTTTGCGGTTTCTTCCACCCCGAATGAAGCGCAGAGGCAGTAATTATATGTATGTGCGTCAGCTCTCGTTGGGCTGACATTGTTCATTCATAAATTTCCCAAATGTGTAAGAAAAGCACATAGCGGATCTCGCATTTGCTGAGGCAGCGCGTAGATTACAGTCTGCAATATAGTGGCTTGGATCTCACGTTTGCCTAGGCAACACGTATATTACGGTCTGCAATAAAGAATCAATGGCTTGGATCTCGCGTTTGCCGAGACAACGCGTAGATTATGTATCCTCAATTTATTAAAATATAAGCGGAGGGAACTGAGCTGAGGGGTAAAAAAAAGAAAAGAAAAGCCATTTCTCTCTGTTCCTATGTTCATGTCATGATTCTTTTTGCATTTTAGATTCTAATATGAATATTCAGCCTGTAAAAAGCTGATTGGTTTTGAATGCATTTAATTTTGAGAAATTAAATCATATTTCTTTCTGGCTTGAGAATTTTTTATGCCTATGTGGAATACTATTTCTAAAAATCCATATTTATGGTAAGGGCACGCGCTGAGTGCTTCGTGTCCTTTGTAATTCTAAAATGTGGAAGCAGAGTGAAGTCCTCTAAGGGCAAGGTGGATCTGAGGACAGTTACTGTCATGAAGAGGGCTTCGTCAAAGATAAAGTCCTGACGCCATCAATGTCAGGCTTCTGAGGGTAGTCCGCTCCGTAGGAAGGCGGTGTCCACCTCATTATACAGTGCCCGCCTCCCTTCAGTGCATCAGCTCTCATGGCACATAATCGCCTAGAAATGATGGCGGTGATTCAGGCTCTGAAGCACTTCCTGCCAGACCTCAGGGGCCACCATGTGCTTGTTCGGTCAAGATAACGACAACACATCGGTGGTCGCATATATATTAATCATCAGGGGAGGTCTGTGGGCGTGCCCCTTCTACAAGTGGCACACCAGATCCTCCTGTGGGCCCAAGGGAAACTGCTTCCATCAGGGCAGTTTTCATCCCAGGGTACCTGAACCAGGAAGCGGACATCCTGTCGAGGCAGGGGCAGAGGCCCGGGGAATAGAGACTCCACACCGAGGTGGTGGAGCTCCTGTGGTTATCCAGCTCCTCTGGGACTGGACACCATGGTACAGGAGTGGCCAAGGCTACCCCTGTACACCTTTCCCCGAATGCTCTGCTTCCGGGACGGGCTCATCTGTTATTAGTAGCCCTGTACTGGCTGGCCCGAGTGTGGTTCTCGGACCTACCGTCTCTTCTGGACGGCTCTCCACTGGAGAATCCGGTCAGAAGGGACCTTCTCTGTCAGGTGAGCAGGTTGATCCATCACCCCGCCTGGAGTGTGAAACTGTGGGCTTGGCCTCTGAGGGGGCCCAGCTCATAAGTTCAGGTCTCTCAGCCAAGGTTGTTGAGACCATACTTCACTCCAGAGCTCCAGCCACAAGGAAACTGTATATCTTGAGGTGGAATTATTCACTTCATGGTGCGGAGATCACCTGGTGGGTGCAGTGCTGGAGTTCCTGCAGGAGAGATTCTCCGCAGGGCTATCCCCCTCCACATTAAAGGTGTATGTGGTGGCCTTAGCTGCTTTCCACACTCCTTTGGGTGGGGTTTCTTTGGGGAGACACCCGCTAGTTACTCGTTTCCTTCATGGCACTTTGAGGCTTAGATCTGCAGTCTATGCGAGGGTTCCGGCCTGGCACTTGGCCGTTGTGTTTACAGGGCCTTTCTGTGGCTCCCCTTGAGCCTACTTTAGAAGTGTCTAAGAAGTTTCTCACAATTAGATTATCTTATTATTGTTATCTCGTCTCTTGAGAATTGGAGATTCAGTCCCTCTCGGTGGTTCCCTCGTGTCTGGAGTTTGCGCCCAGCATAGTGAAGGCTTTCTTAATCCTAGGCTGGGATATGTTCCTAAGGTTCCTACTATTGTTATAAGACCTATAGTGCTGCAGGCCTTTGTCCTCCAAAAAGAAAAGCGTCAGACCAAGATAAACTAATCTGCTTTGCCATACTCCCTGCGTGCCCGTGAGTGACTTACTTAAGGCTTTTCAGAAGCTAGTATCTGTTTGTGTTCACAGGTGCTTTATAGTTTTCGGGTCTATGACGTCACCCGCTATGACGTTCCGTCTTTCCATTGGATTGATTCCACAGGTGCTTCACGACGCAATCACGCAGAGGCGTTCTCACAGCGTTTCGACACATCGTCTCGTTCCCTACTCAGGGGACCAAGGTTAGCATATGAGACGTTCTAATAAATTAGTAAATGATGACAGAATTTTCATGTTTAACTATCCGTCAAACCAAATAGAATTTATTCTTGTTAACATCAAATAAGCTGAATTTAAACATCTTTCTCCTTTACTATCATAACATAAAGGAATTGCAATAAATTATTATTTTCAAATGAACTTAAAGTAAGCATGAAACAGAATCTGTGACTGTCTTTTTTTCTGTATTGTGATGCATAACTGAATAAAACAGCGTCTTGATTGAGAAGAAATGGGATTTTGTCCAATTGGGAATTGATTGGATCGTTAAATCACAGTCGTCCTCTCACTGGTGCACATGTCATCAGAGAAGAGATGTTGTTGCGAGGAGGGGGAGTTTTGATTACTAGGGCACATGGTTTTAAGAAATAATAAAGTACACAGATAAATCATTTATAATAAACCCTGCAATATTCCAAAAATAAAAGGAATGGTCAATTTTGAATTTATGGTGATTTATAGTGACTTAAAATCCCCCATCAGTCATTGGTCAGACAAATTACACAGACATTCATCCCGCCAATAAACTCACACCACTGGTTGAGCCAATGCCAATGACTCTGGCTGCTTGGGATACTCAAACAAGCAAATCAATGTTTTTCAAGAAATAAACCTACAGTATGGCATACATATAATTGTCTCTCCTTATTAAAAGGAACCAGTATTGTGCTGTTTATTTTGGTTGATAGATAGGAAAAAATATTTTTAACATCAAAAAACTGATACACTTCAGCTTAAACTGTGCATTAAGATACAAATTGTATTCTGTTGTTTGCTCTCAGAGTGTCTGGATTATAAGTCTTTTAATGGCCCAAAATGGCGAATGGAGCCCAGTGATCTGACAGTGGGTTCACTGGAGGAAGAGGCTACACTGACCTGTGACGCAAAAGGCATTCCTCCCCCTCAGTACAGGTATGGGACTGATTGCATTTTCTGCCTCTGTTTTTCTCGCTCTTTAACTCTGTTCCTATGCTTTCTAATGCCTTCATTAGGTCTTACAAATAGTGTTTGTTTACTGTTATCAATGTTGCCAACAATTCCACAC